>JAKOOJ010000013.1:700000-842500 GCA_022577455.1 Arizona elegans
GAGAGAGAGAGAGGAAGGGAGAGGGAGAGGAAGAGAGAGACAGAGGGAAGGAGGGAGGGGGAGAGACAGACAGAGAGGGAGAGGGAGGGAGAGGGACAGAGAGACAGAGGAAGAGGGAGGGAGAGAGAGAGGGAGGAAGACAGAGGGAGAGGGAGGGAGAGACAGAGAGGGAGGGCGGGAGAGAGGAAGGGAGAGAGAGGGAGGGGGAGGGAGAGGGGGGAGGGAGAGACAGAGGGAAAGCAAGCAAGAGGGAGGAAGACAGAGGGAGAGGGAGGGAGAGGGAGAGAGAGGGAGAGAGGGAGGGAGAGACAGAGAAGATGGAGGGAGAGACAGAGGGAGAGGGAGGGAAAGGGAGGGAGACAGAGAGAGGAAGACAGGGGGAGGGAGGGAGGGAGGGAGAGGGGGGAAAGGGAGAGGGAGGGAGAGACAGAGAGGGAGGAAGACGGAGAGGGAGGGAGGGAGAGAGAGAGGAAGGGAGAGAGAGGGAAAGGGGGAGAGGGGGAGGGAGAGAAAGTGAGAGGGAGGAAGACAGAGAGAGGGAGGGAGGAAGAGAGAGGGAGGGGAAGGGAAAGGGAGAGGGAGAGAGAGGGGGGAAGGAGGGAGGGAGAGACAGAGGAAGATGGAGGGAGAGACAGAGAGGGAGAGGGAGGGAGAGGGAGGGAGGGAGGGACAGAGAGGGAGGAAGACAGAGGGAGAGGAAAAAACTGTCCTTGTGTCTAGTTGTTCTGGTGTGCAATGTGTCAAGTTCCGAGGTCATCTCTAAATCATCGTTTTGAGAGTAGGAGTTGAAACAGTTTATGTCCAGGATGTAAGGGGTCTGTAAATATTTTCAGATGGGCTCCGAGAGAGTGACTGGCTCAAGATCACCCAGTCAGCTTTCATGCATGAGGCAGTACTACAACTCACAGTCTCCTGGCTTCTAGGCCAAGAACTTTAAGCACTACGCCAAACCAGCTCTGCGTAATATTTTGGAGGTTGGCAGAAGCTTCCTGACTTCTCTCGATGCTCCTCAAGGATGAAACAATAAAGAACAAGATGAGGATACGGTTCAATGGTGACATTAAAGCGGTTAACGGAGCTTCCCCCCCAACCCCAGCCGAAGAGATTTTCCTCTCAGCCTTACTAATGGTTCTGGGGAGGCTCTCAGAAAATGTGATTAAGAGTTGCCAAGCGTCCTTTCAGAAGAAACAACGTAAGTCGCTTAGTCAGACTCTGAGGACTATCCGGAAAGGCTGCCCTGAGGCACGAGAGCAACTGAAAAGCTCGGGGTTTCATTTTCCAGTTTTGGGAAAACTGGAACTTTCCAGCTTTTGGCTTTTTGTGGCTAATCGTTTCCATCTGCTTCTTCGCCGACAGGCTGGGGCTACAGGGACGGCAGCACTTGAATCACCCGGAGAATCTGCAAGAAGGGCTTAAGCAGAAGAAAAACCTGAGAGAAGATTGGCCCATCTATTGAGGCAGCCCCAGATCGCAGGAAGGAAGGTAAGCTAGGATATCTGTCCCTTAAGTCAAGGGTCTCCAAACCTTGGCAATTTTAAGACTTGTGGACTTCAACTCCCAGAGTTCCTCAGCCAGCTCCACAAGTCTTAAAATTGCCAAGGTTGGAGACCCCTTGCCTTAAATGGCTTAATAGTTTTTTAAAGTGTGTGTGTGTATGTGTGAAGCTTTGTGTGAAAAGGGTTGCCTGGGTGGGACATATCCTAAATCTGCTTTTGCAGCCAGCGAGTCTGTGTGGAAATCCAGCTCAGTTTTCTGAGCGGTTGCGATTCTGCCAGTAGAGATGGGAGACGCGATTCACCGCCGCGTGAAAACCCGCTAAAAATCCGTGTTCTGTTTTTTTTTAACCCGCGAAGAAACCATCTTCAGTTCTGCCTAGGTTTTTTCCAATGCTGTTTGGCAATGAAAGGCTGTGTGTTGAAAGAAAAAGTATGTAGCATCAAAAATGCATTTATTAAAAACTATACAGTGGTAGGGTGTTTATTAAAAGTATACAGTATCAAAAAGTTTGTTTAAGAGAGTATACGGCACAAAAAGTATATTTATTTATTGTTAGACTATATCGATTGCCTTTTGTACAGAATTTGGTCTAGTGGTTAAAGCACTGGGCTACAAAGCAGGAGGTTGTGAGTTCAAATCCCGCTTTACCCATGAAAGCTCGCTAGATGACCTTGGGCTGGTCACTCTCTTTCTCCCAGCCCAGCCCAACTCAACTCAGAGCAGGGATGAAATCCTACCGGTTCGGACCGGTTCGGGAGAACTGCTAGGGATTATGGGCATCAGTTCGCCGAACTGGTAGTAATTACCCTTCCTTGGCCCCACCCACGCCCGGTGGGTCGCCGCTCACCTCTTCCGGCCGCTCGATATTCCACAAAATTCAATGTTAAATGCAGCAGAGAGAATGCTAACTTTTCTCCCTCTATTTACAACGGAACTGCTGCACGCTGTCCCTTTAAGGTAGTCCCCAGGAGGGAGGGGGCCGGGAGGGAACCATAAAGGGAGCAGCAGCTCCATTCTGAATGGAGGGAGAAAAGTTAGCATTCTCTCTGCCTCAGAATTCAATGTTAAATGCAGCAGAGAGAATGCTAACTTTTCTCCCTCCATTCACAACGGAGCTGTCCCTTTTAGTCTCTCTCTCTCTCTCTTTTTCTATCTCTCTGTCATTTAATAAGGTTATTTGAAGATCTTGTCACTGACCTCTGCCCAAGATATACATGGTTACCTGTAACCATGCTATAAATGTTATGAATCTGTCAACGAATATGAGGAATTCAAGAAATGCCGTTTATGTACCAAATATGCCCACCACACCCGCCTGAAAATAAACAAAACAGGTAGGCAATTTCCTACAAGCATATCCTACATTTCTCCATCTATGTCCCTCTTGTTTGCCAAAATTTGACAACTTAATTGCCACGTCTGATAGGGTCCATACCATAGAAACAACTATAAAGATACAGCAAACAACCATAGACTCCATTGAAACAAGTTTATTTTTTTTTATTGAAAAGTTTTAAAATGTTTTACAAACAAATTCCCCCCCTTCCCCCACCCCTTCTCCTCTCCCTCCCCCCTCCCGACTTCCCAGAGCAAAATACAGGGTATTGCATTTAACAAACATAATCTAACATAAGCAAACTAACTATAAACTCTTAACTTTCCCTTACTCTTTAACTCTGCCATAGGTACTAAGATATCAAAGTAGAAAAAAAAAATCATCTAAATATTTCATTCATAAGCTATTTGCAACTTTTTAGTCCCGTATTTGTTTTGTATATAGTCAATCCATCTTCTCCATTCCATTACATATTTTTCATTCAAACGGTCCTTCATTGAAACAAGTTTAGAAGCACGTTTTACATATTTGGGGGGGGGGGGGAGAAATTACAGCACCTTGGTTAATTTTTTCATCACAGTGCATTAGGCAAACCAGGTTCTGGAGAACCAGTAGTGGAAATTTTAAGTAGTTCGGAGAACCGGCAAATACCACCTCTGGCTGGCCCCAGAGTAGGGTGGGAATGGGGATTTTGCAATATCCTTTCCCCTAGAGTGGGGTAGGAATGGCGATTTTGCAGTATCCTTCCCCTGGAGTGGGGAGGGAATGGGGATTTTGCAGTATCCTTCCCTTGCCACGCCCACCAAGCCACGCCCACAGAACCGGTAGTAAAAAAATTTGGATTTCACCACTGAGACAAACCCATTCTCAGAAAATAAACTAATTCAGTCACTTCTAAAGTATGCTTCCTCAAAACATCCAGTGGTTCCAGAGGTGGGTTTCAGCAGGTTCTGACCAGTTCTGGAGAACCGGTAGCGGAAATTTTGAGTAGTTTGGAGAACCGGTAGTAAAAATTCTGACTGACCCCGCCCCCATCTATTCTCTGCCTCCCAAGTCCCAGGTGATTGGGAGGAAATGGGGATTTTGCAGTAACCTTCCCCTGGAGTGGGGTGGGAATGGAGATTTTACAGTATCCTTCCCCTGCCACGCCCACCAAGCCACGCCTACCAAGCCACACCACGCCCACCAAGCCACACCCACAGAACCGGTCGTAAAAATATTTGAAACCTACGATTGAGTGCTTCCCATAGTAATTTTTCCACTACTGATTTACTATGAATCTTTTAAGATCAAAAGGAACCAGCCGTCCACGTGCTTCTCTTGAAAGTTGAGAGAGCTGATTTGTTGCAAGGGGGGGTGAGGGGGAGGGGAAAATGAGTTCCTGCCACTTGGCAGACCTCCTTGTTATTCAAAAGATCCAGAAAGCACTTCCTGGAGAGAGAGAGAGAGAATACAATGGAATCCTGGGATGCTTCTCAGATTCTCACGTGATTGGGCTGCTCCCCTGCAGGAGATCTGAAGGAAGAATGATTTGAAATGCCTCCACCGAGTTTTCAGTTATTGGCTTTGCTGTTTAGCACGGTGCTTGTATTTTAGGCATTAAGAAGGTTTGTGAGAGTTCAGAAAATAAAGGAGGGCATTTGTAGCTCAGGGTTGAAATGAGGGCTCCTTGGTGCTCTCTGAGCTTGCTTGTTTTCTCGCAGAGGTTTCCTTACCCAAACTAGGTAACCCAGCTAGCACTGATGATGTTACCTACTTTGGTAACATCCGGAAATCTAAATTTAGAAATCTAAACATTTAGAAATATCTGCATGAAAACAGGCAAGGAGGGAGAGCACCAAGGACCCCTCATTTCAACCCCTGAGCTACAAATATTAGAATAGAATAGAATAGAATAGAATAGAATAGAATAGAAGAGAAGAGAAGAGAAGAGAAGAGAAGAGAAGACAAGACAAGACAAGACAAGACAAGACAAGACAAGACAAGACAAGACAAGACAAGACAAGACAAGACAAGACAAGACAAGACAAGACAAGACAAGACAAGACAAGACGGGAAAAAATAGAAGAGAAGAGAAGAGAAGAGAAGAGAAGAGAAGAGAAGAGAAGACAAGACAAGACAAGACAAGACAAGACAAGACAAGACAAGACAAGACAAGACAAGACGGGAAAAAATAGAATAGAATAGAATAGAATAGAATAGAATAGAATAGAATAGAATAGAATAGAATAGAATAGAATAGAATAGAATAGAATAGAATAGAATAGAATAGAAAGAAATAGGATGGGGTGGGATGGGATGGGATGGGATGGGATAGGAAAGGATAGGAAAGGATAGGATAGGATAGGATGGAATAGGAATAGGAATAGGAATAGGAATAGGAATGGAATGGAATGGAATGGAATGGAATGGAATGGAATAGAATAGAATAGAATAGAATAGAATAGAATAGAATAGAATAGAATAGAAAGAAATAGGATGGGGTGGGATGGGATGGGATGGGATAGGAAAGGATAGGAAAGGATAGGATAGGATAGGATGGAATAGGAATAGGAATGGAATGGAATAGAATAGAATAGAATAGAATAGAATAGAATAGAATAGAATAGAATAGAATAGAATAGAATAGAATAGGGTGGGATGGGATGGGATGGGATGGGATGGGATGGGATAGGAAAGGATAGGATAGGATAGGATAGGATAGGATGGAATAGGAATAGGAATAGGAATAGGAATAGGAATAGGAATAGGAATGGGATGGGATGGGATGGGATGGGATGGGATGGGATGGGATGGGATGGGATGGGATAGGATAGGATAGGATAGGATAGGATAGGATAGGATAGGATGGGATGGGATGGGATAGGAAAGGATAGGAAAGGATAGGATAGGATAGGATAGGATGGAATAGGAATAGGAATGGAATGGAATGGAATGGAATGGAATAGAATAGAATAGAATAGAATAGAATAGAATAGAATAGAATAGAATAGAATAGAATAGAATAGAATAGAATAGGGTGGGATGGGATGGGATGGGATGGGATGGGATAGGAAAGGATAGGATAGGATAGGATAGGATAGGATGGAATAGGAATAGGAATAGGAATAGGAATAGGAATAGGAATAGGAATAGGAATAGGAATGGAATGGGATGGGATGGGATGGGATGGGATGGGATGGGATGGGATAGGATAGGATAGGATAGGATAGGATAGGATAGGATAGGATAGGATAGGATAGGATAGAATAGAATAGAATAGAATAGAATTCTTTATTGGCCAAGTGTGATTGGACACCCAAGGAATTTGTCTTTGGTGCATACGCTCTCGGTGTACATAAAAGATACATTCCTCAAGAATCCTAAGGTACAACACTTAACGACAGTCATAGGGAAACAATCAATACGATCCTCCCCAGTGCCCAAGCGCACCTTCCAACAGCAAGCATCCAACCTCTCCTTTACCGTCTCCAAAAGGCCACCAAGAATCCCACCCCCCCCCCACACACACACCCAATTCTTGCAAAAAACCAGGGCGAAGAAGTTGACCAACTCCGCTTGCCAACTTCCTCTCCCGGGCCCCGGGCTGCCTGCTCCTTGTAGCTGAGCGCGGAGGCTGAACTTCGCCCTCCTCGCGTTTGCCTGGCCCTCCCTTCCCGGAGCTGGGCGCGTCAAGTCCTCCGAGTAATAGCAGGAGGGGAACCGACCCGCCCCAGACAAGCCCCGTCCTTGGGCTGCGCTGGTCCCTGGGGAGTGGGAGATCATGGGGGGCCTCCAAAGCCGTGCCGAGCCGCGCGCCCCTCCTGCGCTTCTTCCTTCTGGGGTTCAGGCTGAGCAGACCCCCCCCGGCAGGTTGGAGGGGGTCCCCCGGTAAGTGAGGGAGGGGCAGCGGGCTTGGTGGTGGGGAAGGGGAGGATGGCCCATCTCCCTCCATCCCTCCGCTCTTGCGGGAAGGAAGTTTGGCAAGGGGGAACGGTCCCCCAGGATGGCAAAAACGAAGGCTTGGAGAGGCACAGCTGGCAAGCCCCTATCAAATCTAACCCGAAAGTGCCAAGCGCCATGTGGGTAGTCATTCATCCTGGCATCTGTTTAAGAAGGGGATGCTTTCTTTTATCCTCCCAAGGGCATCTTACGCGGTGGGGCTTGGGTGGTTTTCACTTTTCCCAGGACTGGGGTGGTAGTGGTTGTTGTTGTTGTTATATTATTATTATTATTATTGGTTAATCTTTAGTGAGATTCACAGCCTTTGAGGCTGGTTAATAGCTCAGCAGCTCGAGTCCTAACCAAGGACCTAGGAACTGTTAAGGTATTATTATTATTATTATTATTATTATTATTATTATTATTAGTTAATCTTTAGTGAGATTCACAGCCTTTGAGGCTGGTTAATAGCTCAGCAGCTCAGTCCTAACCAAGGACCTAGGAACTGTTAAGGTATTATTATTATTATTATTATTATTATTATTATTATTATTATTATTGGTTAATCTTTAGTGAGATTCACAGCCGTTGAGGCTGGTTAATAGCTCAGCAGCTCAAGTCCTAACCAAGGACCTAGGAACTGTTAAGGTATTATTATTATTATTATTATTATTATTATTATTATTATTATTATTATTATTGGTTAATCTTTAGTGAGATTCACAGCCTTTGAGGCTGGTTAATAGCTCAGCAGCTCGAGTCCTAACCAAGGACCTAGGAACTGTTAAGGCATTATTATTATTATTATTATTATTATTATTATTATTATTGGTTAATCTTTAGTGAGATTCACAGCCTTTGAGGCTGGTTAATAGCCCAGCAGCTCGAGTCCTAACCAAGGACCTAGGAACTGTTAAGGTATTATTATTATTATTATTATTATTATTATTATTATTGTTGGTTAATCTTTAGTGAGATTCACAGCCTTTGAGGCTGGTTAATAGCTCAGCAGCTCAAGTCCTAACCAAGGACCTAGGAACTGTTAAGGTATTATTATTATTATTATTATTATTATTATTATTATTATTATTATTATTATTATATTATTATTATTATTATTATTATTTATTAATTAGTTTATTTATTTATTTATTTATAAATTTGTATACTGCCCTTCTCCCCGAGGACTCAGGGCGGTGAACAGCCAAGTAAAAACCTAAACTGCAAACATTAAAATACAATGAAAAAGGTAATGGCCGCGTGGCAACAGCCCTACCTGAGCTACTCGACGTGATAGCCACGGTGGTGGTAGATACACCCAGGCTTTTAGTCATGGGTGATTTCAACTTGCCATCCGTCGGTGAAACGTCTGAGGTGGCTCAGGAGTTCATGGCTTCCATGACGGCCATGGACCTGACCCAGTTAGTTCATGGCCCTACTCACAGGGGAGGTCACACTCTGGATTTGATTTTTGTCTCTGGCCAGTGGTTGAGTGGTCTTGTTATAGGGGATATAGACGTGGAACCCTTGTCATGGACTGACCACTCACTCCTTCGCCTAGATCTTCGAACCGCGACCCCTCGCCGCAGGGAGGCGGACCCAATTAGATGGATCCGCCCCAGGCGCCTGATGGATCCTGATAGGTTCCAGATGGAGCTTGGGCCATTTCCTGAGGATCTAGCACATGACTCGGCCGAGGACCTGGTAGCCGCCTGGGATCGGGCGGCTGGTGGGGCCTTGGACCGAGTTGTGCCTTTGCGGCCTCTGACCCGATGCCGATCCCGTGCGGCTCCTTGGTTTACTGAGGAGCTGAGGGAAATGAAGCGCCGGAAAAGACGCCTGGAGAGCGGTTGGAGGGCCAGTCTCGCTGAATCTGATCGAACACTGGTAAGGTCGCATATTAAGGCCTACCTAGTGGCGATAAAGACGGCAAAGTCTAACTACTTTTCCGCCTCTATTGCGTCATCAGGGAATCGTCCGGCCGCCCTGTTTAGGGTGACCCACGCCCTGCTCCATCTGGGAGTGCGGGAGGATCCCTTAGAAGGCAGGGCGGAGGATTTCAGACAATACCTGTATGACAAAATCGCTCAGATCCGGGGGGATCTGGACTCTGACTGGGTAGATCAGGGCAGGGTGACGAGGAACAGTCTTGAGAATGTTATCTGGGAGGAGTTTGATGCTGTGACTCCCGATGATGTGGACAGGATTTTGGGGAGACTTAGTGGGGCCACATGTTTACTGGACCCGTGTCCCTCCTGGTTGGTACTGGCTTCCCAGGAGGTTACACGAGGCTGGCTCCAGGGCGTCATTAATGCTTCTTTGAGTGAGGGTCACTTCCCCGCTGCCCTGAAAGAGGCGGTGGTGAGGCCTCTCCTCAAGAAGCTGTCCCTGGATCCAGCAATATTGGCCAACTATCGTCCTGTCTCCAACCTTCGCTTCATTGCGAAGGTTGTTGAGAGTGTGGTCGCGCAACAGTTTCCGCAATTCCTGGAGGAAACATCCTATCTAGATCCGTTCCAGTCGGGTTTCAGGTCTGGGCACAGCACGGAAACGGCATTGGTCGCGTTGGTGGATGATCTCTGGAGGGCTCGGGACAGGGGTTATTCCTCTGTTCTGGTCCTATTAGATCTCTCAGCGGCTTTTGATACCATCGACCATGGCATCATGCTGCACCGGCTGGAAGAGTTGGGGGTGGGAGGCACTGTGTTGCGGTGGTTCTCCTCCTTTCTCTCCGACCGGTCGCAGTTTGTGTTGGCAGGGGGGCAGAGGTCGACCTCGAGGCCTCTCATCTGTGGAGTGCCGCAGGGATCGGTCCTCTCGCCCCTTCTGTTCAACATTTATGTGAAGCCGCTGGGCGAGATCATCCGTGGCTTTGGGGTGAGATACCACCAGTACGCTGATGACACCCAGCTGTACATCTCCACTCCAGGCCACCCCAACGATGCCCTTGAAGTGATGTCCCAGTGCCTGGAGGCTGTGCAGATCTGGATGGGGAGGAACAGGCTCAAGCTCAACCCTTCCAAGACTGAGTGGCTGTGGCTCCCGGCATCCCGATATAGTCAGTTGACTCCATCGCTGACTACTGGGGGCGAGTCTCTGGCCCCCTCGGAGAGGGCGCGCAATCTGGGAGTCCTCCTGGATAGGCAGCTGTCCTTGGAGGAACATCTGACGGCTGTTACCAGGGGGACCTTTTATCAGGTTCGCCTGATTCGCCAGTTGCGGCCCTTTCTTGATCGGGATTCCTTGTGCACAGTCACTCACGCCCTCGTCACCTCTCGCCTTGACTACTGCAACGCTCTCTACATGGGGCTCCCCTTGAAGAGCACCCGGAGGCTCCAGCTGGTCCAGAATGCAGCAGCGCGGGTAGTGATGGGAGCAACATGGCGCTCCCATGTAACACCGCTCCTGCGCGAGCTGCACTGGCTCCCGGTGGTCTTCCGGGTGCGCTTCAAGGTGTTGGTTATCACCTTTAAAGCGCTCCATGGCATAGGGCCTAGCTATCTCCGAGACCGCCTGCTGCTACCAACGACCTCCCATCGACCCGTGCGCTCCCACAGAGAGGGCCTCCTCAGGGTGCCATCAGCCAAACAATGTAGGCTGGTGGCCCCCAGGGGGAGGGCCTTCTCTGTGGGGGCTCCCACTCTCTGGAATCAGTTGCCCCCGGAGATAAGGAGAATCCATGACCTCAATGCCTTCCGTCGTTCCCTGAAAACCCATCTTTTCCAGCAAGCCGGGTTGGCTTAGAAGAAATTTTTAAATTTTAAATTTTTTTAATTAGTTTGTGATTCTTAACTTTCGGCCCAAATCTATATATATTTTTAAATGTTTTAATATTTGTATTCTATGTTTTTTATCTTGGCTGTACACCGCCCTGAGTCCTCAGGGAGAAGGGCGGTATATAAATTGGAAATTAAATTAAATTAAATAATATATATAAATTTGGCCCCATGATTAAAAAACAATAACAAACAATTAAAAACATTTTAAAAAAGTTTTTAGGCCAGCCCGGCTTGCTGGAAAAAGAAGGTTTTAAGGGCACGGCGGAAGGCACCGAGATCTTGGATTCTCCTTATCTCTGGGGGCAGCTGATTCCAGAGGGTAGGTGCCCCCACAGAGAAGGCCCTCCCCCTGGGGGTCACCAGCCTACCTGTTGTTGTTGTTGTTGTTATTATTAATATTATTATTGGTTAATCTTTAGTGAGATTCACAGCCTTTGAGGCTGGTTAATAGCTCAGCAGCTCGAGTCCTAACCAAGGACCTAGGAACTGTTAAGGTATCATCGGAGGATGTAAGCTGTTCCGAGTAAGGTGGTTTTTTGTAGAGTCAAAATGTTCAAATCGGGCAAATTTAGAATTTCGAAATAGCCGGGTAGCCCTTTGGGTATTGCTCCAAGGGCTCCAATTACAATCGGGACAACACACTATTATTATTATTATTATTATTATTATTATTATTATTATTATTATTATTATTATTATTATTATTATTATTATTGGAATTTGTATGCCGCCCTATCTCCAATGGACTCGGGGTGGCTCACAACGGTTAAAAGAAAACAAACAAACCATTAAAACAAAAATCCAGGTTAAAATTAACAAAAATTCAATAAAAACCCAGTTAAAATTCTATTAAAACCCCCATCGGTCCAGGGCGGCCAGGTGAAATAGGGTTTGCCAAGCCTCCTGCACCACTCCCAAAGAAACCATGGTTTACTTAGCTGTGGTTTATTGGTTTCTTGGGCTTAACTAAGCCAGCTTCTGGGAACATTCTGAAATGGTGAATTCGTTGTTACAGCCTGCCAAGCAAAAGCTGATACCTTTGCGTGAAGTTTGGGGTTCAAAACAGTGGTGAAATCCAATTTTTTTTTACTATCGGTCCTTGGGTGTGGCTTGGTGGGCGTGGCAGGGGAAGGATACTGCAAAATTCCCATTCCCTCCCCACTCCAGGGGAAGGATACTGCAAAATCCCCATTTCCTCCCCACTCCAGGGAGAAGGATATTGCAAAATCCCCATTCCCACCCCACTCCAGGGGAAGGATACTGCAAAATCCCCATTCCCACCCCACTCCAGGGGAAGGATATTGCAAAATCTCCATTCCCATCCAACTCTGGGGCCAGCCAGACGTGGCATTTGCCGGTTCTCCGAACTGCTCAAAATTTCCGCTAACCGGTTCTCCAGAACCTGTCACACAACCTGTTGGATTTCACCTGTGGTTCAAAACTTGCAACATCTTGTACATCTGGACTGATTGTAGTTTGCCCTGTTCAGCCTGGCTTTGGATTCCTGCTCCAAACAGGAGCTCAGCTGCAAATTTAACTGTTTGTTGCAAATTTAACTGTTGGGTACCTGGGGGAAAAAACCCTACAGAGGTCTCTGGGGCTTAAAATCATGTTAGTTAAACTTAAATTGCCAGGGCAGTTTTCTCAATCTACAAATGTTTTTTAGCACCCTTTGCAACCCAGTGATTGTAAAATTGTTCCGCTCTTATTAGCTTTGTGACACTTTTTTGCACTTATTTTGTGTATTCTGGGGCATTAAGACTTGTGTCCCCAAAAACAGAGAACACAGTCTCTGGTGGGGGCTTTTTGGAAGAAATTGCAGATCTATTCAGGTCTGCTTGGGATGGGGGTTGGACTACATGACCTACAAGGTCCCTTCCAACTCTGTTAATCTGTAAATATGAAATCTAGTGCTATTTATTTTCTGGAAAGAGTCTTGGGGACTTTAACCTTTGAAATTTGACTTGTGATCCTGCAAGCGTCTAATAAATTTGGCGAGGCGTAAACCGACATAAAAGCGCTAAACTTCTGCATTCTCCAGTTTATGACTTCTATGGCATTTTAATTATGGATGGCCTATATGCTTGAAACTTTACTTTTCTATTTGAATCAAATGCAATTGATATAGATGCCTGTTGTGTTGCATCCCGTGATGTGAATGCAAATTATGTTGATGTACATTCATGGACACATAGAAATAAACTACATTTACATGCCATTCCAAAAAGACAGTAAATAAGCAAAGAAGGAAACAAAAACACCAGAACAAATCTTTTTTCAAAAACCAACACCCATATAAGCAGAGATTAACACCAGCCAAACATTCAAGCAGAACCCACATCAAGGAATTACCAAGGAAAAAAAACCAAACTCCCACCAACACTGGTGGGGCAATCCCTTATACAGTATAAAAATAGAGAGCAAATCCCACATTCGCTCATACTGATGATGTAACCTAGTTGGGTAATGAAATGCCTGCAAACAATCAACTCAAAGAGCACCAAGATTATATAGAACTCTTTTTTCATTTCAATGGGTTTCTTAGAATGGTAGAAATTATTGCATTTTAACCGTAGTTAATGTTTAGGTTGATGTCATGGTTGAACCTGGCAAGAGAATTCATATGATCCTGCAGCTCACCTCAAATTTCGTCTTGCTTTTAAGAACATGGCTAAAGCAAATATGGGTGTGCTTAGCACTTGGATGGGAAACCAGCAAGGAGAAAGCAAAAGCAATATTTCCATCTTATAATAATTCACAATTATTCTTCCCTATTATTGCACTGGGGATGTGGTGGCTCAGTGGCTAAGACACTGAGCTTGTCGATCGAAAGGTTGGCAGTTCAGCAGTTTGAATCCCTAGTGCCGCGTAATGGAGTGAGCTCGCGTGACTTGTCCCAGCTTCTGCCAACCTAGCAGTTTGAAAGCAGGTGAAAAATGCAAGTAGAAAAATAGGGACCACCTTTGGTGGGAAGGGAACAGCGTTCTGTGTGCCTTTGGCGTTGAGTCATGCCGGCCACATGACCACGGAGACGTCTTCGGACAGCGCTGGCTCTTCGGCTTTGAAACGGAGATGAGCACCGCCCCCTAGAGTCAGGAACAAGTAGCACATATGTGCAAGGGGAAACTTTTACCTTTACCTTATTATTGCACTGGACATGACAATAAAATCTCCCGGAGTCTTCATTTAAGATAATCCTGGTTTTGCTCTTTATAAAAAATCTTTAGGTGTTGCTAAGATAAAATAAGGCATGAATATTGTAGATTCTAGCCTTCCATTTTCCTGCAGAGGGCAATTATACACAAAATAGCCCACGTTGTGAAAAACAGAAGTCCTCTATGCGCGAACAATGACACGTCACCTTGCTCTCCTCTGACACATGTTGACAGCTGTCTTTTTGAGTCATCTTGATTGAGTCATCTTAACCCAACTGTATGTTTCCACCTTGGAGATGGAGCTGAGGCCGCTGTTAATTTTATTACAGGGCAACTACAATCCTGTCCTGACATCTTCAGCTATAAAACAAAAATATACAACTTGGTTCCCCGAAAGCCTTGAGTGTAGTCCCTAGAGTTATTGTCAAATTAAAAGTGATGAAAAGGGGAGTGTGTTAAACACATGACTGCAGGGTAATTGTACATGGTAGTTGTTGTTATCCTGTGAGTTAGTCTTGACTCCTGATGAACAAACCCTTGCAACGTTTTTTCTCGGCAACATTTTTCAGAAGTGGTTTCCGTTGGCTTCTTTTTAGACCTGAGAAACTTGTGGTCTCTTGAGTTCTAGACCAGGGCCTATAACCAGTGGTGAAATCTGAACCGGTTTACTATCGGTTCGCTGGCTGCACATACGCAGTTCACACCACACACCAAATGTGAGGTGCACACACGCAGTGCACACCAAAAGGAGGCATGTGGTAAGTAGAACAACGTGTGAGGGGGGTTCAGCCGAAGAGGTTGTGAACAAAATGCTTTTAAAAGGCTCTGACGATCCCAGCTGAGCCGCGTGATCATCAGAGGCTTTTTAATTTACTTTTAAAAGCATTTTTTCTACAACCTCTTTGGCTGAAGAGGTTGTAGAAAAAATGCTTTTAAAAGTGAAAAAAAAAAGCCTCTGATGATCGCGCGGCTCAGCTGGGCATGGGCGGGGCGGGGGGAGGGATTTTTGCTACCGGTTCTCCGAACCACCAGCCGCCATCGCTACCGATTTGGGCGATCTGGTCCAAACTGGGAGCATTTCACCCCTGCCTATAACAGTCAGAGGTGGGATTCAGCCAGTTTGGACCATTTTGGGTGAACCAGATGTTAATTTTATTTCCGGTTCAGCGAACCAGTAGTTCCAATGACTGACTGGCCTATTTCCTGCCTCTAGGGAGCTTCTGGAGCCCGGGGAGGTTGAAAACAAGCCCTCCACAGCCTGTTTTTGCTCCCAGAAGGCTGCAGGAGAGCCTACTAAGCCCAAAACAGGACGCAGGGATGTGTCTGGCACCCCCACTCCCCGTGGCCCGTTTTTGCTCCCAGGGGGGTGCAGGAGACCGACTGCTGCCTGTCACAGTCCCTAGCCATGCCTACCATGGCCACGCCGACCAAGCTGGTCATTAGAGACTCTTCCCATCCTGCTTACAATCTTTTTGGACTGTTGCCTTCTTGCAGAAGATACAGAACAATTAGAACTCGGACCACACGTCTTCTGAATAGTTTTTATCCCAGAGCTATAATTGCACTCAGCTATGAACTAAAGGGCCACCATCAGGACAGCATTACTTGGTCTGTTGTGTGGATGTTGGGTGGTTTAGGGGTGGAGAATTTGTGGTGGGTGGGAGTGTGTTTGGGGATTGTTATGTGTGTTGGGCCTGGTCTTTGGGTGTTAAGTGAATTTCGTTGTATGGGTATATTGTGTATATACATACAATGACAATAAAGTTATACTTATACTTACTTATTAGGGCAGAGAACCGGTTGTTTATTTGACTCCTATCACTGCTAGCAGTATTCCTCAATCTTGGCAGTTTGAAGATGTGTCTTCAAGCTGCCAAAGTTGAGAAAACACTGCATTATATTAAGCTAGCGCTTACATTAAGTTTAGTTGACATAACACTTAAATGCGAATGATGCTGGTTTTGTTCCAGCATGACATTCTGGAGTGGGGTAGTAAAATGTGATGCAGCAGTTGCTAGAAACATTGAAAGGTATCATAGCTTTGGATGTCCTCATGCTAGCTTTAGAAGGATTAAGGGTGACTCTGATGGAGGTCCTTATTTTCCTTGTGGTTTCCTTTTCTGAACTTTCATATGGTAGACCTGGGAAAAATGTCTGCTTCAAACCTTGGAGCTATTATAAAGGTGAAGGTAAAGATTCCCCCTTGGACATATGTGCTAGTCGTTCCTGACTCTAGGGGACGGTGCTCATCTCCGTTTCAAAGCCGAAGAGCCAGCGCTGTCCGAAGACGTCTCCATGGTCATGTGGCCGGCATGACTCAACTCCAAAGGTGCACAGAACACTGTTCCCTTCCCACCAAAGGTGGTCCCTATTTTTCTACTTGCCTTTTTTACGTGCTTTCTAACTGCTACATTGGCAGAAGCTGGGACAAGTAACGGGAGCTCACCCCATTACGCGGCACTAGGGATTCGAACCGCTGAACTGCCGAACTTTCGATCGACAAGCTCAGTGTCTCAGCCACTGAGCCACCTTTTTATTATAAAAAGCTACTATAGATAAGCCCATATGTTTCTTTCATGGAAGGCAAGCAGATCCTTGAGGAAGGAAATGTATAGCTGGGAAATTTCAATCCTGACCTTCACAGTCATTTATAGTCTGAGATTTGAAGCCCACGTAGTTGCAGAACTCATAGACATTACGCCAATGTAGCAGTTGAGTTCACACATCACATTAAATCCTATTTTGGTTTGGGCACCCATCCCAAAAAGCCATCCAGGTTGTAAGTCAAACCCTTGATTTACAACTATTGGCTTACGGACCATTTGAAGTTACAACAGAACTCCAAAAAGTGACTTAGCAACAGCAACAGCACTTAGACTTATATACTGCTTCACAGTGCTTTATAGCCCTCTCTAAAGCGGTTTACAGAGTCAGCCTATTGCCCCCAACAATCTGGGTCCTCATTTTACCCACCTCGGAAGGATGGAAGGCTGAGTCAACCTTGAGCTGGTCAGGATTGAACTGCTGGCAGTCGGCAGAGTTTAGGCTGCGATACTCCATTCTAACCACTGCGCCACAACGACTTACAACTGTTCCTTGCGCTTACAACCATCACAGCATTCCTACAATCATGTGATTTGGGTGCTTCGTTACCAGCATGAATTTATGACATTTGAAGCTTCCCTGGGATCACCGTTTGCAACCTTCTCAGTTGGCTTCCAACAAGCAAAGTCAACGAGGGAAGCCAAATTTGCTTAACAACCACTTCACGGCAGGGATTCGTTCACTTCATGGCAGGGATTTGTTTTAACAACCATGGCAAAAAAAAAAAATGGTCATAACGTTGGGTGTGAGTCACTTAACAACCAGCTTGCTTAGCAAGCAAAATTCTGGTCTCAATTCTAGTCGTAACCTGAGGACTTCCTGTAGTATGCTTCACCATGGCTTATTGTCTAAAAGACTATTTATGAGCTGTGGTGGTGCAGTGGTTAGAATTCAGTACTGCAGGCTACTTCTGCTGACTGCCAGCTGCCAGGAATTTGGCAGTTCGAATCTCACCGGCTCAAGGTTGACTCAGCCTTCCATCCTTCCAAGATCAGTAAAACGAGGATCCAGATTGTTGGGGGCAATAGGCTGACTCTGTAAACTACTTTAGAGAGGGCTGTAAAGCACTGTGAAGTGGTATATAAGTCTAAGTGTTATTGCTGTTGGTATTCACTGGATTTGAATATGCTAAATCACATATAATGGCTTGTTAAGCACAATGGTTGAGATTGTACATCACTTCAGCTGCATTATGACTTGGGAAAACCTGTGGAACCAGTCATTGGGTGAGTGAGTCTCTGTGATTTGAAAAGTATGGTTTATGACAGCATAATCTGAGAATGTGGATGATGGCAATTAGTTCAACAAATTATGATTTAAACAAAACGTGATGTTCTGATGTGTGAGCCTAGATATTCTCATTTTAACTCGCACGTAGGCTTAAATGAAAAGGCTTAGTTTCTGTGCTGGGGGACCATGTCCTATAGCCGTGATGGAGAACCTATGGCATGTGTATGTTGTGGCCCGCCAGCAGCCTGTGCGGATCGTGGCTGATCCCGACGAGGAGGAGGCTGGTGTGGTGTTGCGCCAGCAGCCTGCACAGCCAGCGCTCACGTCGGACAGCGAGGAGGCTGAAGAGGATGTGGTGCCAGAGGCAGAGACTCAGCCTGGGCCTTCAGAACCTCCAGAGGCTCCTTCCAGTGGAGAGAGCGAAGTGGAGGAGCCTCTCCTCAATGCTCGAGCACGCAGGCCTGCCAAAAAGCAGGAGTGGCTACTCAGGAGGAGGAGGTCTCCTCAAGAGTAGGGCTTGAGGATAATTGGCCACTCCCTTAGCCTATTTAAGTCGCACGCAGTTAGTAATTTCTTGCTGGAAACAACGTGTAATTATTACAGAGCATTTTGGAGAGTGAGTGTCTTATTGTATCTTGTTTTCTGGGCTGGTTGCCAACCTTTGCCGGACTTTGTTTATTCTTGGTACGTTATAACTTTGATAAGGACCATTGGTGCGTGTCAGTATCCTTGGAAATCCGCAGCTGGGGCAGAACAGCATGCCAGAGGTGGCACGCAGCGCTCTCTCTGATGGCACATGAGCCATCACCCCAGTTCAGCTCCACTGCACATGCGTGTCCGCCTCCCGCCAGCCAGCTGGTCTTCAGGTCTTTGCCACACGTGTGTGGGGTAGGCATGTGCGGGGAGGAATTGCATGCATGGGGGAGGGACACATATGAGGGGCTACATTTGCATGTGCATAGGGTGGGGTGTGTGCGGAGGGGAGCGTGCACGTGCACAGGGGTGCATTGCTTTGGGGGGCATTCAGGCAGGCACAAATGCAATCATGCACGCACGCTTTGGGCACTCGGTCCGGGAAAGGTTAGCTATCACTGTTCTATAGGTTTCGCAACTACAACTCCCATCATAACTGACCATTGCTGCTACAGGGTTTAAAAGAAGAAATATTTCAGAGATGATAAATTACCAGTACTTAGTATAAATAATATTATGCAACGTAATCTGCTGTTGAAAGGCCATTTCTCACGCGCTTTCGTCACCTTCTTTAAAAAGTAAGAATGCCCTCAAGTCTAGCTTTATCCATGCAGTTTTCTTGGCACCGTTGCAGATTTTCCATTCCCTTCTTCTTTTTGACTTTCCAAAGACTATTTCAGGGGGGGGGGGTCTCCCAACATGGCAACTTTAAGGCTTGTGGATTTCAACTATGTAATGCCAGTAAATCAGTCTTAAAAATTCTTCTTTTCTAAACTGGTGCACTCTCACCTACAGCTGTGATGGGCAATAGGTTGGGAATTATGGGAGTTGTAATCTGCTAATTTGGAATGTTCCTGGTAAGGAAGGGAAATAATACCACCTCCAGCTTTCCTCTGCAAGGAGAATATTGGATGGCATTGGGCTCTTAAAAGAATATAGGTAGACATATGACCGCAGTTGAGCCCAAAATTTCAGTTGTTAAGTAAAACAGTTGTTAGATGAGTTTTGCCCCATTTTGCAACTTTTTTGGCCCAGCTGTTAGGATCACATGACCCCAGGATATTGCAACTGCCATAAATATGAGCCACTTGCCAAGCATCTGAATTCTGATCACATTATCATGGAGATGCTACAACAATCACGGTCGTGTCAGGGCTCCAACTGATGCCCTATTTAAATCATGAGCTTCGAGCCAATCTTCACAAGAAATCCAGTTATTTATTAGGAGCTTCATGTCAGCATGTTCCAAGTGAAGCCAATTCTGGCCTCATTTAATTTACACCCCGGTTCTGACCCTGTCCCCCCTCCCCCCAAGGTGTGTCATCAGTCACATTCCCCAACAAAGCAATTTCGTGGGTCCCTCTCTCCAGCCGCTGTGGGTCACCGTGGAGATGGCCTTGACATAGAGATGGCTGGAATATGCTTTTGTTTTGTCTGAAGTGCAATTCCCTCACTGCAGCTGCCAGGCTCGGTTCCCCATCCCTCTGCCTATGGCAACTCGAGAGCAGGTCAGGAATGCTTTGTGAATTGACAGGTTGTATGTGTGAAAAACGGTCATAAGTCACTTTTTCAGTGCTGTTGTAACTTTGGCCATCAAATGAAGGGGTTGTAAGTCAACGACTGCCTGTATTTCTCTAAATTTCTCCCACTTTAAGCTTCATCAAAAGCTGTTTGTGTCCAGAGGAGTCTATTACTAAAAGAAGCCAAATTTAAATGTTGGAGGAAGAAAGGGATGAATTTAAGACCCACATTGTTTAGTGATGTGGCTTTCGCCACGTGAGTTTTAGCTTAAGCTTATAGGTTCTCAATATTCATTTAAAATCTTCAAAATTGGATTCAGATGTAGTAGAAGATTTTGCAATAATTGCAAAAGTGTGATGACCCAGGGCATGGTACAGAGATAACACAAACACCTGGCAGTTCAAACTGCCCCTTTATGGCTCCAAATCTCCCCAAACGTTCCCATGTTTCTGGCAAGTTCCAGAGCAGAGTGATAACAAACCCCCACACAAACCTCAAGCAGCCTCTGGCTGCAATTAGTCCAGCCCAGCGCTGTCTGCACCAAGGCTGCATGGCAGTAAATCCAAATGTATTTGGCAAATCAAAAGCAAATCAAGAAGTTAAGGGAGCAAAAGATCCAGGTAATTAGTCCAGAACGCCAAAAGGAATGCAAGGAATCTTGGCAAGTTCAAATGTCGGCACGCAACACTTCAGGAACTCAGAGTTTGTTCCCGACAAAAGCCTCTCCCCACAGAGTCTCCTTAAGCAGTGGTGAAATCCAATTTTTTTTTACTACCGGTTCTGTGGGCGTGGCTCGGTGGGTGTGGTGTGGCTTGGTGGGTGTGGCAGGGGAAGGATACTGCAAAATCTCCATTCCCACCCCACTCCAGGGGAAGGATACTGCAAAATCCCCATTCCCTCCCGACTTCTGGGAGAAGGATATTGCAAAATCTCCATTCCCACCCTACTCCAAGGGAAGGATACTGCAAAATCCCCATTCCCTCCCGACTTCTGGGAGAAGGATATTGCAAAATCTCCATTCCCATCCTACTCGGGGGCCAGCCAGAGGTGGCATTTGTTGACTCTCTGAACTACTCAACATTTCCGCTACCGGTTCTCCGAACTCCTCAAAATTTCACTACAGGTTCTACAGAACCTGTCAGAACCTGCTGGATTTCACCCCTGTCCTTAAAAGTCTCATTCCTCAGGTGTACCAGGTGAAGATGGGCGGGGCACTCTCCTCCCGAGTAGCCTGCTCAGTCTGTGCTGATCACGCCTTCTCTGTGCTCTCCGATCCCTTGGATCAGGAGCGGGGTGGGATTTCTTGCTCCTCGTCTGAGCTCAGTCTCTCAAGTTAATCCTGCCTCTGTTCCTCCTTGCCAGCAGGCATTACTAATTCCGAAAAGCCTTGCCTGGACCGATTCTGTCCTTCCCCAGTTTCCTCCAAGGCCAACGGAGCTGCCTTCTCAATCACCCTCAGTTCTTGTTCCAGCTCATCTTCCCCCCACAGATTCAGATTCCGACGGGGGCATTGACAAAAAGATTGGCAGGATCTGGCTTTCAAAACAAAGTGACAGGAAGCAAAACCCTGTTTCTACTCTCCCCGCACTGTCGCCTTGAAAAGAAAAACAAACAAACAAACACTGAAATGCAACAATTCCTCATCGACATAAAGTAGCACCCGAGGAATCTACACTATTTGTAATTTGCTCCAGGATCTCTTTCCAGAGAAGCAGGATGCCCCCTCCCTCCCCCCCCCTACACACAATTTCACTGAAACTTTGCATGAAGTGGTTTTTAACAGATTAACAGAGTTGGAAGGGACCTTATAGGTCATCTAGTCCGACCCCCCTGCTTAAGCAGGAAACTCTACACAATTTCTGACAAATGGCAGTCCAATCTTTTCTTGAAAGTCTCAAGTGATGAAGCTCCCACAACTTCCGAAGGCAACTTCTGGTTTATGGGTTGATCGTTCTCACTGTCAGAAAAATTCTCCTTATTTCCAAGTTGAATCTCTCCTGGTTCAGTTTCCATCCATTATTCCTTGTCTGGCCTTCGGGTGCTTTGGAAAACAGTTTGACCCCCTTCCTCCTTTTTGTGGCATCCCCTCAAATATTGGAAGACTGCTATATATTTCCCCTGGTCCTTCTCTTCCCTAGACTAGCCATGCCCAGTTCCTGCAACCGTTTTTCATATGTTTTAGTCTCCAGTTCCCTAATCATCTTGGTTGTTCTTCTCTGCACTTTTTCTAGAGTCTCGACATCTTTTTTACAGTGTGGTGACCAAAACTGGATGCAGTACTCTAGGTGGGCTCTTACTAAGGCTTTATAGATGTATTAGTACCTTACTTGATCTTGATTGTATCCCTCTGTTAATGCAATTTAGGATTGCATTGGCTTTTTTGGCTGCCTCCGCACACTGCTGGCTCATATTTAACTGGTTGTCCACTAAGACTCCAAGATCCCTCTTGCAGTCACTGCTGTTAAGCCCGGTTTCACCCAGTCTATATTTGTACTTTTGGTTTTTCTTACCTAAGTGTAGGACTTTATTTTTCTCTACATTGAATTGGTAGTATTGAATTGAATAGAAGAACTGAAGAATAGGTAGAACTGAAGTGGTAACTGAGGCATCTTTGGACCTTACAGAAGGATGGTTGGCAAGATTACAAGCTTGAATCGGGATGGATCCACTTTAACAAGTCCTTTCTGTTCTTTCCATGCAAATCCTTGTTAGAATTCCTATTGCACTCTTTTGCTAAACGTCAGCAAAGCGAAAACCGTTTCTGTAGATAGGAGGTAGCTGGGTGCATTCCTTCCTATTCTTTTTTTTTTAAAAAAATATTATTATTTTTTTAAAAAACAATTGGTAGTACAGTGGTTTAAGGCACCCTGTTATTAAGCTGGTTATTAAGACCAGATGACTGCAATTACTGCAGGGTTCGAATCTCGCCAAGGCTCAAGGTTGACTCAGCCTTCCATCCTTTCTAAGGTAGGTAAATTGAGGACCCAGTTTGTGGGGGCAATAAGCTGACTTTGTATAGATATACAAAAGGATGAAGGCTATTGCTGAGCACATTGTAAGCCGCCCTGAGTCTTCGGAGAAGGGCGGCATATAAATCAAATTTAAAAAAACAAAAACAAAACAACAACAACAGCAAAAAAAAAAAACCCAAAGGAAAGCTTTAACACTTTTTCTGTTTCAACAGTTTCGCATCTGACAAAAATGTCATAGTTATACATTTTCCCCTTCCTTATTTCTACTGTATCATGTATACATATACTTCTAAACTTTGTTTATTTATATATCTACATAACAATACCCACTTTCATTTCTACAATTTTTGTTTCCTCATATTAACAATTATACTTCAACTCCTATTTCTACCGTTATTTAATTTTTCCCTTCCTTTTATCTCTCTCCTCCAACCATTCATACCATTTCTCCCACACCAAGTAATATTCTGTTTCCTCTTTTTCTTGTTTCTCCTTCCTACTCTTTTTATGCCTTTGGTTGGATCACATCCTGCCTTTCACAAAACAGATGCCTCCACTTGGTCCTTTGTTTCTAGCCTTCCTTCTTGGCTGTCTCCTGGCAACCAAACCATGATCTCGGAGCAAAAGAAAGTTCCATTTCCTTTAAATCAGTGTCTTTACAATCTACAATCTAGTCTTGGAATGTGCTGGAATTTCTAGCATGTATACACTATTGAAACAGTGACGTCTACGCTGGCTGGGGCATGTCATGAGAATGGCTGATGGTCGGACTCCGAAAGATCTCCTGTATGGAGAATTAGTGCAGGGAAAGCGCCTCAGAGGGAGACCACAGCTGCGATATAAGGATATCTGCAAGAGGGACCTAAAGGCCCTGGCAATGGACATTAACATTAAAGGTGATCACCTTTAAAGCGCTCCATGGCTAAGGGCCAGGGTACTTACGGGACCGCCTTCTGCCACCAATAGCCTCCCACCAGCCAGTTCGCTCCCACAGAGAGGGCCTATTCAGGGTGCCGTCGGCCAGACAATGCCGGCTGGCGACCCCCAGGAGGAGAGCCTTCTCTGTGGTGGCACCTACCCTCTGGAACAATCTACCCCCAGAGATACGAGTGATCTCCGACCTCCGGACTTTTCGTCGGGCCCTAAAAACTTATTTTTTTCAGTTAGCCGGTCTGTCTTGATTTTAGGGTTGGTTTTAAAATTTTAATATTGATTTTAAATTGACAAGTTTTAAATTACGGGCCAAATTTATTTAATTATTTTAAATCTATTTTTAACTGTAACGTTATGTATAAATGTTTTTATTTTGGCTGTTCACTGCCCTGAATCCGAAAGGAGAAGGGCGGTATAGAAGTTTGAATAATAAATAAATAAATAAATTAACAACTGGGAAACCTTGACCTCCGATCGTTCAGCTTGGAGGCTAAAGACGCAGCATGGCCTTCTCCAAAGAGACACTTGTTCGGCAGGCTGAGGCAAAGAGGCAGTCCCAGAACCAGCGAAATCTGGGAGCTGGGCAGGGGACAGGATATACCTGCCCTCAGGGTGGAAGGGATTGCCACTCTCCAATTGGCCTTTTTAGTCACACTAGATGCTGTTTTAGGACCTCTTTCCAGAGCACGATCCCATAGTCTCTTGAGACTGAAGGATGCCAATGTAAACAATCTAGAGATCTTTAAGTAGAATGTGGTTATCTAAGCAATAGGTTTTGAAAACCAGGCAGCTGAGACATCAGAAGGGCCATTTTTGAACCGATCTGTGATTTAGAGTTTAATTGTTTCTGGTCTGATTAAGGGGAAAAAAAAAACCTTTGGGACACATAAGCTGTTCATCCTTGATATCAGAAGGCAAATTCACTAAGGAAACCCCTTGTTTGTTTTCGTACTTTGGTCCATCGAGGACCAAGTACTCAGGTGCCATTTATCCTCTGGACTAACCTGTGTCTTCCTAACAGAGCTGCTGACATCTTTGCCAATTCTGGCATGAAAGTTAGTAGCCAGAAGGTTTTCTGATTTTTGGTAGTTATTTGTGCAGTTCTTTGCAAAAGAATTTGCAGAAAGGACACTGGTGATACTTCAAGCTGGCACAGGGGTATCAAACTCGAGACCCGGCTTGTGGAGTGCATAGATGTGGCATGTGGGACCACCCTGGAAACATCAAAGGACCAGCCTGCGATGCCTCTGCCACCAAAAATGGAGCTTCGGCTGCGGTAAAGAGCCGCGGTAGCACAATGGTTAAAATGCAGTACTGCAAGTTACTTCTGTTTACTACCGACTGTCAGCAGTTCGGCAGTTTGGGTCTCACCGGCTCAAGGTTGACTCAACCTTCCATCTTTCCAAGGTCGGTAAAATGAGGACCCAGATAGTTGATATGCTGACTCTGTAAACCACTTAGAGAGGGCTATAAAACACTGTGAAGGGATATATAATAAGTGCTATTGCTGTTACGACAGCCTCTTGCAGCACTCTGCTAGCGAAAACAGAGCTTGGGAAGGCAGCGCTCCGTTCCTGCTGGTAGAGCGCTGCAGGAGGCCATCGCAGCCGAAAATGGAGCTCGGGACTGTGGGGTACCAGTGTCCTGGGAGCTTGAGGGTTGGGCTGGGTGTTTGCCCTCCGCTGCCTAGGGCTCTCGACAGCCTGCGTCGCCATCTGGGGGTCTTCCGCGTGCCCTGAGAAGGACGGGGAGGCTCCTCTGGAGTAGGGGTCTCCAACCTTGGCAACTTTAAGACTTGTGGACTTCTGAGCTGGCTGAGGAATTCTGGGAATTGAAGTCCACAAGTCTTAAAGTTGCCAAGGTTGGAGTCCCCTGCTCTGGAGGACAAGGGTTTGGAACTCTCCCTGGTCTTGCCTTCCTCCGCTGGAGACAATGGATCCCCCCACAGCCCATCACAGGCACCCCTGACACGGATGACATTGAGCTGGCCATGCCCACCCGGCCCCCAGCCCCGAGGTCAAACACAACCCTGATGTGGCCCTCCGTGAAATCGACTTTGAAACCCCTGAGCTAGCAGGAATAAAATCTCTCGCCTGTTTAGGGGGAAATACCAGCCAACAGGGATGCACAGTGCAAACATCTTCCTATTTAATAAATTGTCAGGACTACTGAGCCTTGTGCATTGTCACTTGGACCATTCTTGGATCATTAGTATTACATCTTGAAAAATCCTTGATGGTAACGGAATTGCTTGATTCCTTGCCACATCAGAGCCTCTTCCTCCTCCAGGTTTCTTAGCAACGGTCAAAAATGTTATGTAACCAAGGTTACAGCAAACCACCCTTCAAAAAAATAATAATAAAAAAAAACCCTGCCTGTGCGATATTCCTGCCAGCGGAGGTACGTCAGGGCTGCAGATGCTTAAAAGTCTGATTCTGTAAGGTTCAAGGTTTTGCAGTGTGGCTCCTGGCTTTGGCAAGGAGACCGTTTTCCTCTCTGGCATCCTTTCGTTTGGAAACGCTGTCTCAAAGCTCCCTCTACTGCGAGACGTGCTTAGTGTAGAATTTGTTTTATTTTCTTTGTATTCCCACTTTATTGTTTTTATAAATACTGTATTTTACGGACTGTTAAGATGCACTTTTTTGTCTCCCAAAAGGGGGTGAAAATGTCTGTGCATTTTATAGACCGAATATTGTCGAAGCCCTGCCAACCAGCTGGCCATTTTTTGACCTCTGTATGCCCTGTTTTCAGGGCTTTTTTCGGGCCTTTTTTGGGGGGGTCTGTTTCGGGGCTTTTTTCAGCCTGTTTTCAAGGCTTTTTTCAGCCTGTTTTCAAGGCTTTTTTTTGGCTCATTTTTTTCTGAAAAAAGGGCTGAAAAAAGCCTTGAAAACAGGCCGAAAAAAGCCTTGAAAATGGGCTTAAAAAACTGAAAAAATAGGCCAAAAAAAGCCTCAGAAACGGGCCAAAAAAGCTCCAAAAACAGGCCAGAAAAAACCCTGAAAACAGGCTAGAAAAAGGCTGGAAAAGACCTGGAAAAAGACCCAAAAATGGGACACACGAAGGCCAAAACTTTTTTTTTTCTGTTTTCCTCTTCTAAATTTAGTTGTGTCTTATAGTCCGAAAAATAGGGTAATTCAAGGCAGCGAACATATCCAATACACCTTTCTCTACTTATTTTCCTCAGAACAACAACCTTGTGAGGTGGGTTGGGGTTAGAGAGCGGGATTGGCCCAAGGTCACCCACATAGTTTTCAAGGCTAAGGCAGAACTTGAACTCACAGTCTCTGGATTTCTAGCCTGGTGCTGTTGTGACTCCAACCCCTGAGGCCGACTTATCGGAGGGAGAAGGCTCCAAACATGAAGGAGAAGAGTTGGCCAGGCCTCCCTCTCCAGGACCCTCCTCTCTGGCAATGCCTCAGGTGTCTCCCATAGGAGAAGAGATTGGCCAGGAGCCAGGTATCTCCTCACAGTCGGACAGTGACGGAGATAAGTCTTGGCTGGATCCACGCCAGCGTCAGAGAGACAAGCGCACGCAGCAGAAAAGGAGGCGTGCCAGAGATTCACTGGACCACACCCCACAGGGGATAAAAAGGGGGTGAGGTGGCCATTCAGACTCTGTGATGGACAAAACTAACTACTAGCGAATCACATTGTATCTTTGAAACAACGTTATCTGCCTTGGATTTAATACGGACTGGACTTGACAATTCTTGAACTGTGTATATCTTGTTTGGGTTTATCTGTCGGAGGAACAACCCCTCCCTCTATGAGTAAAGTTCTTGGCAAGCAACTACTGGGTTGCTGTCAATCCTCTTATCGAAAGAATTTGTTGTCTGCCAGTTTTATTTAACCACTGGCTGTCTGTTTGTGTGCGTGTGTGAGACGGGGACAGAACAGGTGCCTTCACACTAGATGAGACTGGCTCTCTGGAATATCTTGCATCCAGTCTGGGATTCATTGTTACATGGAGGATTGGTTTAATACAATGAAAGGAATCTGTTGGCCTTCTGGTTTTGGTATGCCTGATTGTGCCACAAACTAGCCATGTTATGCAAACCCAAACCGCATGATTATTTTATGATTCGGTGTGCATGCAAACCAGGAGTGGGTTCTACGTACTTTTACTAACAGTTTGCACTGGGGCCACACGCGGATGCTCGCTTCACTAGTGCTCACATGCCCTCTTCTGCACATGCGCAGAAGCATTTTGATGACGTCAGGGTCGGTGGGCGGAGCCTCCCACCAGTTTTACTACTGGTTCTATAGAACCAGTGCAAACCGGAGGCAACCCACCACTGATGCAAACCCAGAACACTCTGGTAAATGATGACGCATCAACACATCAACACACAATCCCTCAGTCAGTGTTTTTCAAACTTGGCAACTTTAACATGAGTGGACTTCTGTTTCCAGAATTCCCAACTAAATGGATCCAAAATCTTAGAATTGCCCTAAATTAATCTGTAAACGTGGGACGCGGTGGCTCAATGGCTAAGACGCTGAGCTTGTCAATCAAAAGGTCGGCAGTTCAGCGGTTCAAATCCCTAGTGCTGTGTAACAGAGTGAGCTCCCGTTACTTGTCCCGGCTTCTGCCAACCTAGCAGTTCGAAAGCAGGTAAAAAATGCAAGTAGAAAAATAGGAAACACCTTTGGTGGGAAGGTAACAATGTTCCATGCTCCTTTGGCGTTGAGTCATGCTGGCTACATGACCACGGAGACGTCTTCGGAAAGCGCTGGCTCTTCGGCTTTGAAACGGAGATGAGCACCGCCCCCTAGAGTTGGGAACGAGTAGCACATATGTCCGAGGGGAACCTTTACCATAAACATAGAATCATGTGAGAATGATGAATTTGTGTTGTTGCTGGAATCTAAACCATTTTAAATTAAAAACTGTCATTGGTTGTTGAACTGTTGAGGACCCAGTTTGTGGGGGCAATAAGCTGACTTTGTATAAATATACAAAAGTATGAAGCCTATTGCTTAACACATTGTAAGCCGCCCTGAGTCTCCGGAGAAGGGCGGCATATAAATCAAATTAAAAACAAAACAAAACAAAACAAAAACCCTGCTAGCCCAGATTCTCTACCCGGGATAGCTTTTTTTTTTTTGTTCTTTACTTCAGCATCTGCATCACAAGTACAATTTCAAGAACTTATCACCTTCTCTGATACTACCACAAAAGATCTTTTCTTCCCATATCTCACCTCTTATCTCTTAAAAACTTCAGAAGTGCACTTTGACCCATTCCAGTTAAGTCACCAAGAGATCAACTGCAGGCTTTGCAAATACACAGTTATTTCCCAGTGAAGACATTTGGGGCAATGTTTTTCAGGCTTGGCAGCTTGAAGATGTGTGGGCTTCAACTCCCAGAATTCTGGAAGTTGAAGACCACATATCTTCAAGTGACTAATAACTGATAGATTGGATGCCAAATTGTGATTTTAATACAGGTTTTATCCAGGGGTGGGCTTGGATTTCATTTTAGCAAGGGGGTCTCTGCCTGGTTGATGGGTGGACGTGGCCTATTTGGCTTCCTGCACTACGGTGGGGGGGCGTTTTTGCCCTCCCCAGGCTCCGAAGGCTTTCCTCGAGCCTCTGGGAGGGCAAAAACAGCCTCCCCAGGCTCTGGAGGCCCTCTGGGGGCCAGAAACTTCCGGTAGGCCCATTTTTTGCCCTCCCTGAGCCTCTGCGCGTGCCCTGCGCTTACCTGACTCCTGGGAGGGGAGGGGCAGGGTGGGTGGGGCCAGTCAGGAGTGGGATTTGGGGGGTTCTCCGAACTGCACAGAATCTTAGCTAGAGGTTCTCCCGAACTCCTGCGAACCCCCAGCAGCCCACCCCTGATTTTATCTGTTATTTATTATTCTAGAATTTTTAATTGGATATTCCTTGGGTGTTTCTAACTTTTTTTCTGGTCTCTGGTCTTTGACTGTAATAAACTTACTTGACTGAGAATGCCAATTCTTTTTGGAGAACAAAGTCCAATGAATGAGATTCAAATAGTACAGATATGATCCGTCCAACAATTTCCACATGTAAAAAAGAAAGCAAGACAATAGCATCTCTGTATATTCATAAAATGGGCATTTGTTACAATTAGTCATAAGAAGTGCTGAAGTTTCTTTTCCCCATCAAAGAGATTTCTGTTTCTCTGACGTATTAGAATGACTTTCTAAAAAAAAAAACAATTCTCAGTAGTGTTTGTTTGTTTTTTAGCTTATTTTATCAATAAAGGTAGAGCAAGGTACTTTCTAGTACAGGGGTCTCCAACCTTGGCAACCTTAAGACTTGTGGACTTCAACTCCCAGAATTTCTCAACCAGCTTTGAAGTCCACAAGTCTTAAAGTTGCCAAGGTTGGAGACCCCTGTTCTAGTACATATTTTTGAAGGTTCTCTGAGATCTGCACTTCCAATTCTGAGAAGTCCCATAAGAGAACTTTCCCTGTCAAGCTAGTGATGCATCACTCTTGGTCATTTCATGTAGGACAGAGATGTCAAACTGGCGGCCCACGGGCTGGATGTGTCACACACAGGCCATGCCCACCCTGGCTCCGCAAAGGCAAAAAAAGCCACAAAACATCACATGACACAATCGAGTTTGACAACTGTGATGTAGGAGAAGAGCTGGGGATGGAGTTAAGTGCATCATCAGCTTAGGGTCATTGCGTTCCCACAGGAACTCCAAGTCCAACTCCTCCTGAATTCCGTTGACTCTTATCTGGTGCCAATTTAATACTGGACCTTAGTTGACCAGATTCTGTGCATCAGAATTCTGTGTATTCTTGAGCCATCAATCTTTGAATTGCAGCGATGGTGTTGATTCTTTGAACCTGACACTTGACTTCTAAATGAACACAAGAAACCCACTCTTCATCCATAAGAACTCCCAAGTTCTCCTTTGAAATCTCGTTTTCTTTTATCAAGTGGAGACAGAAAAAGTACAGATTTTTTTCAGCATAGTTTGAGAGATTTCTTGCCTCACTTTCCAGAACGCTGCCTACATCTTATCTAACAGTTCCCGTTGATCACGAGTCACTCCCTGTCTTTTATTCTTTGTTCTTGCTAAATAATTTTTTTCTTGTTGGTCCTTTGCATTGCTCCTGGCAAAGACTCATTTCAGTACTAATGTGATCTGATTGTTGTGATCGAGGCCCTAGTGATTACCAAGCAATCCTGAACAAACTTATTTTATTAAAACAGCTGAGAATTAATTCATTCTCAGCTTAGTCCAAAACAAAATTCTTCATAACCAGTCCCTCAGCCTTATCACCAACCTTTGATGTCTTTGGCAACCTGCCAAAGGCTTTTCTTGGCAAAAACCCCACAAAGTTCAAGAGACGCTGACAAGAAGCACTGGAATCAACGTTGCTTTTCTACAAAGAACCCAACGACTCGTTGCTGCTCTTTTAAGCCTTATGGGAATGGCCAATCATCTCCTGGCCTTACTCCCGAGTCGTCCTTTTTGCTTCAGCTGCTTTTTCCTTCTGGCAGCTCTATGCATTCGCACACTAGGAACAGGTTCCTCCTGTTCCTATGCCTCTCTGCTGTCTGCCTCTGGAGGATCTGGAGTCCGCGCATCACTCCCAGATGGCCCTGGTCCCATCTCTCTGCCTCCGATGCAGAGTCCTTGTCCGGGCCTTCCCCAAACTCCAGGACTGGCCCATGTTCCTCCCCAGCCTCCTCACTGTCCGACTCCGCTGCCAGCTCCGTAGGCTGCTGGCGGACCACAACACTAATGTGATCTGATATAATACGAACAAAGGCCTCTGAACTCCTTTGTCTTCACATTCCAAACTGTTCAGTTGAATAGCATGCAGTAATAATATTCAGAAGTTGATTGAAATCAAGATACGCTCTAAATATAGCAGTAATTGCTATGCCTACTGATGCTAATGAATCCTGTGGATTCTGTTATAGAATTTGTCTTTTTTTTTTTTGAAGAAAAAAATGTAAATGAATTTTCAAAGCCCTACTGGTTAATAGGAGAAGAATGTAAAGTGGATTATCCAATAAAAATTTAAGTCTCACAGTGGGAGTTGGGATAGGGGTAGAATTTATAAAGAAAGGATACACAGAAGAAAGTTTCCCTTGATTATGGATAAAAAAAAACCTCTTTAGTTTGATTGTACACAATGAGATTTTTTTTCTTCTGAAAGCAAGATTGCCTTATTTGAATGTTTTAATATTCTACGAAGTCTCTACATCAACGTTTCTCAACCTTGGCCCTTTTATATGGACTTCAACTCCCAGAATTCCCCAGCCAACATGCTTTCAGGGAGTTGAAGTTTTTTATGTATCTTGTTCAATATCTACTCTGAGTCAATTTTCAACGAAGCATTGGAAAACAGTGGTCTCAAAGTAAACGGTGTTCAGATCAACAATTTAGGATATGCTGATGATACAGTTCTGCTTGCCAGTAAGCATGAAGACCTTCAGCTCCTCATCAACAGAGTCTCAGAAATATCTGAAAAATACGGCTTGAAGCTTAACACCTCAAAAACCAAGAACATGGTCATCAGCAAACAACCCATTAATTTACCACTGATAAATTCCGAAGGAATATCACTAAAAAAAGTTGAAAGGATCACATTCCTTGGTTTTAATTTACATGAAAGCTGGGACACGATCAGTGAAGTAAAGACAAGGATAGAGAAAGCTCAAACAGCATTCTTCAAAACGAAAAAGGTCTTCTGCAGTCACAACATAAATCTAAGATTGAAAATCAGGCTTGTCAGATGTTACATCTTTTCTATTCTGCTCTACGGAGTGGAGAGTTGGTCTCTGACAGAAAACCCACTTGAAGAAACTAGAAGCATTTGAAATGTGCATTTACAGGCGGTTGTTATGTATAAATTGGGTTAACAAAATCACAAATGAGGAGGTGATAAGCCACCGGGGAAAGCCAAGGGAAATCATCGAAACCATCAAGAAGCGAAAGTTAGAATATTTTGGACATGTGATGTGACACCCAGAAAAATACAGTGTTAGGAAATGGGGTTGAGGGGTACCCCGGACCGTGAACCAGCTCATGAGCAAACACACTAGGACTGAAATAAATCTGACAGAGGCGTCTTGTGTAAAAATATAATTTACTTTAAAATGTTTAAAAAGCACTATGTCTTTAAAAAAGCACATTAAAAACAAAGTCTTATCTTGGTTATGTGAAGCAAGGCTATCTCCCTAGATTCCTCTCTACAATACCGAAACAGTTCACAAGAGAATAAAGCTAACATGAAGATAAGCAGCTTCGGTGTCGATACATCATCGAGGTAATAGAAGGGGGGCAGCACAAACTTCACAGCTAAAAGTCATCTGAAGTAAAAACAGTTCAAACAGCAAACGTAGCTTGAAGTGTGTGGGAGGAAGAATGCCCAGCAACAGCAGTCCCGATGATAGCTTGCATGCTTCAAAACAGCAAAAGGTAAGCATCCGTAGGAGTTTCTCTGTAACAGCGTCCAGAGTCCTTATCTGTGCTTCTCCTCCCATCTGCGACGTTGCACTGAGCTCTGCTTGCAGCTTACAGCAGGAGCTGTTGCATCTAGGCCTAAACCAGGTTTAGGCCCGAGTAGCAAGCGAAAAGGTCCTTGCTTATATGGGGAGTTAACCTGCAATTAACTAGGGCGGGGAAGACTTGCAGGTAATTGCAAACAGGAGATGGCTTGATTGAAACCATACTGTTTGTGAGTAGGCAAGTAGCCACAGCAATCCTGGAAACACTCGTGACACACAGCATCCTTCACTTAATCCTCCAGGGAAAGATTGAAGGCAAAGGAGGTCCAGGCAGAAGAAGAACATCATGGCTTCAAAACCTAAGGGACCGGTTTGGACAAAACTCAGCAGCACTTTTTCATGCGGCTGTTAACAAAAATAAGATTGCCAACATGATCGTCAACATCCGATGACAGATATGGCACAAGAAGAAGAAGAAGAATGTATCTTGAGAAGGCCAAGGTCTTCTAGTCCAACTCTCTGCTCAAGGCAGGAGACCTTACACTATCTGGGTCAAATGGTTGTCCAATCTCTTCTTGAAGACCTCCAGTGATGGAGCATCCACACTGCAGGAGGCAAGCTATTTCATTGAGTAATTATACTCACTGTCGGAAAATTTCTCCGTATTTCTCGGTTGGATCTCTCTTTAACAAGATTCCAGCCCTTACTTCTTTTCCTACTTTCTGGTGTCCTAGAGCAGAGGACCACAACACGAGCAAAGTGAATGCGTGGAAGGCCAGGCATGTGCGCAGAGAACTGGTACCCTGTTTCCCTGAAAATAAGACCCAACCAGAAAATAAATCTTGGGATGATTTTTTAGGATGCTCGTAATATTTTGCCTACCCCAAAAATAAGCCCCAGTTAAGATCATCAGCCAGAAAGATACAATTAGTATCATATTTCCCCCAAAAGAGGGAGGGCCTTCTCTGTGGGGGCACCTACCCTCTGGAATCAGCTGCCCCCAGAGATAAGGAGAATCCAAGATCTTGGTGCCTTCCACCGTGCCCTCAAAACTTTCTTTTTTCAGCAAGCTGAGCTGGCTTAATATATTTTTTAAATATTTTTAATTGGTTTGTTATTTTAAGTTGGGACCAAATTAATATATATCTTTTTAATTGTTTTTAATGTTTGTATTGTATGTTTTTTATCTGGCTGTACACTGCCCTGAGTCCTTCGGGAGAAGGTGCGGTATATAAATCCGAAATAAAATAAAATAAAAAATAAATAAAATAAGACATAACCAGAAAATAAGCCCTATTCAGGGGTGAAATCTAGCAGGTTCTGACAGGTTCTGGAGAACCGGTAGCGGAAATTTTGAATAGTTCAAAGAACCGGCAAATGCCACCTCTGGCTGGCCCCAGAGTGGGGTGGGAATGGGGATTTTGCAGTATCCTTCCCCTGGACTGGGGAAGGAATGGAGATTTTGCAGTATCCTTCCCCTGCCACACCCACCAAGCCACACCACGCCCACCAAGTCACGTCCACAGAACCGTTAGTAAAAAAATTTGGATTTTACCACTGGTCCTAATACATCTTTTGGAGCAAAAAATAATATATGACCCAGTCTTATTTTTAGGGAAACACGGTAGTAAAATAATCTGAAACCCACCGCTACATGGACCAGTCCACAGACCGGGCATTTGGGACCCCTGTCCTAGAGAATGTCAATCCCCTCTTCTCTGTGACATCCCATCACGTACTGGAAGACAGTGATCATATCCCCACTAAACCTTCTCTTCGATAGGCTAGACATACCTGCGGTTTAGCTTCCAGATCTCTAATCGGGGGTGGGTTCTAAATTTTTTTACTACCGGTTCTGTGGGTGTGGCTTATTTTGTGGGTGTGGCTTGGAGGTCATGTGACTAGGTGGGTATGGCTAGGTGGTCAGAGTCATTTCTGGAAGGTCCTCACACTTACAACCAGTCCTCGCACTTACGACCCGACTCATTTGTTTGCTTTTAACACTAATCAGCTGTAGGACGGCCCTTTGAAGCCCCGCGGCAAGAGTTTAAGCAGTGTTTTTCCCTCTAGTCATCAGCTGGGACTCAGGAGGCAGCAATAGATTGGGGGTGGGACCAAATAAAAGGTAAAAATAACATTTGGGAGGGCGGGGGGGGAACCGGTTCAGTGACATCATATCGTCATTGCTACCGGCTCGGCCGAACCGGACCAAACCGGGAGGAACCCACCACTATCTCTAATCATCATTGTTGTTCTTCTCTGGACACTTTCTAGAGCCTCAGCATCTTTTTTGTATTGTGCTGACCAGAACTAAACACAGTATTCCAAGTGTGAATGTTAAGATACCTTCCTGCATGGAGGGAATAATAATGTTCTGACCCAGCTCCCTGAAAATGACAAACCCTCTGTAGTTAAATTGATGATTCCTTTATTAGGAGCGCCAGCAGCCCCGGCAAAAAGTTTCTCACTGCAGGCTAACAAGTCTGTCCAGCAGGAAGATGAATAGTTGTCTGTCCCATCTATTCATCTCCACCCCTGCCTTTTATCCCCAGAGCTAAGGTGGGGCTTCGCTAGCAGTGTTGGCTCTTCCATCCCAAGGACCGGCCCATAGATTTCCACTGCTCTCCTCTCCTCTGCCTTTTGCTCATCTGTGCGTCAGACACTGGAGCCAGCTGTTCCTCCTCTTCCTCATCAGCCACCTCCAGGCCTGGGGTCTGTTGACTCTCCATCTGAGGGTTGACGGACGGCCCAGGCTCCATCTCTGCCTCTCTCTCACTGCCAGCTCCATTCCTTCTTCCCCCTCGCAGCTGTCAAGTTGCCTTAATGCCGACCCTGACTCCCACATTATCTCCTCATTTGATTCAGCTGCTGGAGGGGCTGGTGGCGGTCAGGCCACAACAAATACACAACAAAGGTTCTTCCCTTTTCCTACAACCTGGATTGTAGGAAGCCAGAAATATTTTTCAGAGTTGCTTGGAAGGGCAGAGAGGCTTTCCTTCCTGAAATCCCTCAGGAGTATAGATTCTCACTTCCCACAGCAGCAGGAAACCCATGTCCTGTTTTCTTGTGGAGAGCTAGCTAAACAGCTGGCCGGCAGGAAAAAAAACACCCCAGCTGTGTTTCCTATGAACCACAACCAAAATTTGCCTGCAGCTTTCCTTGGACTTCTTAGATAGTGCCTTGTGGCCTTCGTGTAGCTGAAATATTTCAGTAGCTTCTCATATTTGAAGTCATTCCAACATAGCCCTTTGAAATAGGCCAATATCATTATCCCAGAGGCAAGTTTGGTTGAACAAACGCCGTATCTAAAATAATTAATCTTGTTATTGCCAGCACTTAATTTTGAACGGACACTATTTATTCTGGTGGGAGGGAGCAGCCCCTCTAAAAGAAAAGGTTTATTCCTGTTGAGTTCACCTTTTCGTGAAAATGAAATCAACGTTTTGTACCGTTTTGAGTTGCGCCAATCTCTTTTAAGGAGTATAAACTCTTCACTCGGATTAAGAGCTGATCGTTGAATGATCCTACCTAAAACACTATTTGGTTTCAATGTGGTTGTGACAGTTCAGCTGTGGGTTGCCCCCGGTTCGGACCGGTTCACAAGAACCGGTAATAAAACCAGTGGGAGGCTCCGCCCACTGGCCCGGATGTCATCATAGGTGATCTTCGGATGTGCAGAAGCTTCTGCACATGCGCAGAAGAGCACGCACAGATGCGATACGAACCAGTAAGTAGAACCCACTCCTTGACAATTGTGTTCAAAATTAGGTTTGCACCACTTCAGGGTTTCTTAAGAACTGAAACTTTTAAGTTTGTGTCTCAGGAATAACCAGAATATTTCAGCCAACTTTTTTTTCATTTGCAAATGTCTAAGAAGATTCTCAGTCATTCAGGTCATGGTTTATTATTTATTTATTTATTTATTTATTTATTATTTTATTTTATTTTATTTTTTGTTTTTATTTTTTTAATTTGATTTATATGCCGCCCTTCTCCAAAGACTCAGGGCGGCTTACAATGTGCTCAGCAATAGCCTTCATCCTTTTGTATATTTATACAAAGTCAGCTTATTGCCCCCACAACTGGGTCCTCATTTCACCTACCTTAGAAAGGATGGAAGGCTGAGTCAACCTTGAGCCTTGGCGAGATTCGAACCCTGCAGTAATTGCAGGCAGCTGGTCTTAATAACCAGCTTAATAACAGGGTGCCTTAAACCCCTGTACTACCAAGGCTATTTTATTTTATTTTATTTTATTTTATTTTATTTTATTATTTTATTTTATTATTTTATTTATTTTATTATTTTATTTTATTTTATTTTATTTTATTATTTTATTTTATTATTTTATTTTATTTTATTATTTTATTATTTTATTTTATTTTATTTTATTTTATTTTATATTTTATTTTATTTTATTTTATTTTATTTTATTATTTTATTTTATTTTATTTTATTTTATTTTATTATTTTATTTTATTTTATTTTATTTTATTTTATTTTATTATTTTATTTTATTATTTTATTTTATTTTATTTTATTTTATTTTATTATTTTATTTTATTATTTTATTTTATTATTTTATTTTATTTTATTTTATTTTATTTTATTTTATTTTATTTTATTATTTTATTTTATTTTATTTTATTTTATTTTATTTTATTTTATTATTTTATTTTATTTTATTTTATTTTATTTTATTTTATTTTATTTATTTTATTTTATTTTATTTTATTTTATTTTATTTTATTTTATTTTATTTTATTTTATTTTATTTTATTTTATTTTATTTATTTTATTTTATTTTATTTTATTTTATTTTATTTTATTTTATTTTATTTCTATACCACCCTTCTCCCGAAGGACTCAGGGCAGTGTACAGCCTGATTAAAAGCACAAAGACAGACAAAATTTAAAAATAATTATAATTATTAAATGATAGGCTCAATTATAGAACCCCAAATTTAAAATCCCATATTTAAAAAACCAATTAAAATCTTTACATTGATAGTCCAGCCTGGCGAAACAACAAGGTTTTGAGAGCACAGCGAAATACACTTTGTCCCAAAGCTGGTTGTTTTCTTCTAGTTTTTCTTTGAAGATGTTTCCCTTCTCATCCAAGAAGCTTCTTCAGCTGTCATTTGCAATTGTGCACTTTTGAAAAATCAAGACGAGGCTGTCGTTTTTCCTCTTGAAAGATGCACGTAATCATTTGAACTGTGTATCTTTTTCCTGCTTCTTGATGCCTCCATGCTGATACTCATTCTTTATCCTTGACCAGTTTTACAACTTCCCCACAAGGCCAAAAGATGTGGGGGAGGGAGGGAGAGAGACAGAGAAATGCAGATCGAGGGGAATCATAGAGTGGCTTTTGTCAGCATATAGGACAGTGATGGCTAACCTTTTTGCCATCGAGTGCCAAAAGCAGGGAGAGGGTGGGGGGGTCACACATGCACGTGCCCACACCCATAATTCTATGTGCCCTGCCCCATGCACATGCGCGCATGCCCCCCCCATGCTCCTCCCGCTTTTGGCATGCGATGGCACAGTGGGCTACCAGACTTCTGGTGGGACTGGAAGTTGGAAAATGGGCCGTTTCCGGCCTCTGGAGGGCCTCTGGAGGGATGGGGAAGGCTGTTTTCGCCCTCCCCAGGCTCCTAGAAAGGCTCTGGAGGCTGGGAAGAGCGAAAAACGAGCCTTTCTAAACCCACCCACCCCCGAAGGCCCTCCAGAGGCTGGAAACTGTGTTTCCTGACTTCCGGTGGGCCCAGAAAACCCGAAAATCAGCTGGTGGGCACACGCATGAGTGCCAGAGCTTAGCTCGCGTGCCCACCAATATGGCTCCGTGTGCCACCTGTGGCAGGCATGCCACAGGTTCGCCATCACGGATATAGGATGTGGCATGGAGAGCCACGTCGCCTGGCATGCGTGGCATCGCCCATTCTTCTTCCAGGCCTCTGTGCGTATGGACGCGTGACAGATCAGCTGGTCTTTTGTTTTCCTGCATAAGCATGTGCACCGGCCAGCTGATCGTCACTTGCACATGTGCACCAGAAACCCAAAAGAGTAGCTGGCCGAAACCGGAAGTTCAGTAGCTGAAACCGGAAGTTCATTTTCGGAAGTGTGCATGCGCCCTGGGCAGCATCTCTTCCGGGTTGCAGCCCAGACGCGTTTGCTATCACTGATATAGGAGATTCCTCAGAAGGTAACTATCTCAAAGATGGGATGGAAATACCTCTAGCCAAGACTACGGACTCTGCTAGTTGTAAAGCGAATGTTTCCCTTAAATCAAGTTTTTGATGCCTGGAGAATGTGGTAGATATATTCATGCATTTTTCTAGGATGGAAACAATTTGCCAATGCCTTCTTCCAGACGTCTTCTATTCCACCTGGCCCAATGTTTTTCAAACTTGGTCACTTTAAAGTAGGGGTGAAATGCTCCCGGTTCGGACCGGATCGCCCGATCCGGTAGCAATGGAGGCGGGTGGTTCGGAGAACCAGTAACAAAAATCCCTGCCCGCCCCACATGCCCAGCTGAGCCGCACAATCATCAGAAGCTGGTTTTTTTTTACTTTTAAAAGCATTTTTTCTACAACCTGTTCCGCCGAAAAAATGCTTTTCAAAAAAATGCATTTCAAAAAAAAAAAGCCTCTGATGATCACACAGCTCAGCTGGGATCGTCAAAGGCTTTTAAAAGCATTTTTTTCTACAACCACTTCAGAGGTTGTAGAAAAAATGCTTTCAAAAGGCTCTGACGATTCCAGCTGAGTTGCCTGATCTGCAGAGGCTTTTTTTCTTTGAAATGCCTCTGACGATCAGGCAACTCAGCTTGGATCGTCAGAGGCATTTAAAAGGAAAAAAAGCCTCTGCTGATCAGGCAACTCAGCTGGGATCGTCAGAGCCTTTTGAAAGCATTTTTTTACAACCTCTTCACCAAAGAGGTTGTAGAAAAAATGGTTTTAAAAGTAAAAAAAAAAATGGCCACGCCCACCCAGTCACATTACCCCACCACCACCAAGCCACGCCCACAGAACTGGTAGTAACAAATTTTAGATTTCACCACTGCTTTAAAGTGTTTGTATATTTAATTCAGAGCTGTTTGGTTTTTCAGTGCCCTGATAGTGTTACCTAGTTTGGTAATGAAATGTCTGGGGGCAAAAAAACCCTCACCAAGGATGCTACAGTTCAACCCTGAGGTATAAATATTCTCTTTTATCGGGACATTAATTCCCCAGCTAGCTTCTAGTGCTAGAACAACCTGATGCTGTTTCATCTAAATATTAACCTTACTAGCCTCAGGGCCCAATGAAGTCAGATGCTTTGCTCTGCATTTCTCGCAGAATTCCCCGAAACTTCGCAGCCAGATATAGTGGTGCAGAAGAGAAAAAAGAAAATTGGTTTCAATGCAGGCTGTTCTTTCTTGCAGCCTGCAGATGCAAGGCTGCAAAGGAAGATGATTCTAAATTTAAAATGATTCCCTCTCCTGCAAAAGAAAGATTCCAGGGGGAAAAAAAAAAACTTTGTCTCATTACCATATTCAGGAAATGGGTAGTGTTCAACTTATGTCCACACTGGGACTAGAATTTCTGTTGCTAAGCAAGCTAATGGAGTCATCCCCAATTATATGCCCCCCCCTTTTTTTGCCACGGTTGTTAAATAAATCCCCATAGTTGTTAAATGAATCATGTGGTTACTAAGTGAATCCAGCTACCCCCATTAACTTTGCTCGTCAGAAACCAGGTGAAAATGTCTCAAATGGGGATCACATGATCCCAGGAGGCTTCCATTGTAGTCATTGCACGCTGTTTGCCAAGCACCTGCCTTTTGATCACGTGACTGCGGGAATGCTCCAATGGTCATAAGTGCGAGGACTGATCATAAGTTACTTTTTTTCAGTGCCGCTGCGATTTTTGAACAGTCGCTAAGCGAATGGTTGTAAGTCGAGGACTGCCCAGAGACCTAAAGATGGACCTCCTGTTTTAATGCTAAATTATTTTTAAGAAAAACAATTCCTGCGTTTGGTAAATGCAGCATGTCAGCTTGATAGTGTCTGCGTATCCTTGTTAGTCCGTTTGATAAATCTGTTGTTTTAATTTCATTTGGCAGGAGATTTTTTTTGCAAGCCACCTCAAAACTTGCCTCAACGTTCATCGCTCTCCAGAAAAATCTGCCCTGTGTTTTTATTAATAACGGTCCATTTAATTCCTTTTTTTTTTTTGGCTTGGGTGGATTTGTTGTCCTGCTTCTGCTCTCAAATCAAGCTTTGTGCCAGAGCGGTAGGAATATTTCAGCTGCATTTTCATGCAGCTAAAGAGCTGTCCTTCATCCTTTGCACTGCAGAAGAAAGCACATCCATGTTCCCTCTGAATGTCCGGTTTGAATCTTTTATATCAGGCATCACTTTTCTCTTGGCACAAAATGCTGGATCCTCTTTAAGTAGCGGGTCCTCATAGGAGGGTTTGGAAAAGCAAGGACAACCTTGGCTGAAAGACCCAGAGAGTTTTGGCTCCTAACCTTCCTGCCAAGCATCGTTCTTAGTAGAAAGACCTTGCTTTGTTCAGAGGAAATCCCTTGTCAGCCATCCCAACTTTGTCAGTTAGAAAAGAAAGATTCTTTGATACATTGTTAACAAAAGTACACTTTGCTAAAGCCAAGCAGTTACACAGATGCAAAGACGGATCTGAACTTTTCGCGCTCAAAGTATGTGGTTAATTTCCCCCCTATTTCCCCTTGGTTAGCTCTAACCATCCAATTATATTCAAATGAATTGTTTTGGCAACAGTCCCTGGCTTGGCAGGGCTGGATGGTTCTGCATTCCACAGTGTGACCTTGGCACCTCCCACAGGAAGGTACAGAAAGTACTTTTGATTCTCCTCATGCTAACACGCCCTTATATCCCACCCCACAATCCCCTCCTCTCTTGTGACTGGCAGATGGGCAGCAAGCGAAGCCTGGCATAGCAGGATGGCAGTCCCGGCAGTCTTCAGCACAGAACGGGCAGTACTTTAACGGGGTAGAGGTGGCACAGTGGTTAGAGTGCAGTACTGCAGGCTACTTCAGCTGACTGCTAGCTGCAGTTCGGCAGTTCGAATCTCACCAGGCTCAAGGTTGACTCAGCCTTCCACTCTTCCGAGGTGGGTAAAACGAGGACCCAGATTGTTGAGGGCAAGAGGCTGACTCTGTAAACCTCTTAGAGAGGGCTGTAAAAGCACTACGAAGCGGTATATAAGTACTAAGTAGAGCAGTGTTTCCCAACCTTGGCAACTTTAAGACATGTGGACTTCAATATATCTGGCTAGGGAATTCTGGGAGTCGGGGTCCACAAGACTTAAAATTTTCAAGATTGTGAAAACCTGAGGTAAATAGAAAAGCAAGCCAGAGTTTTCAAGTTTCATTTGCTTTATAGCAATAGAATTTAGCAATAGCACTTATATACTGCTTCATAGTGCTTTACAGCACTCTCTAAATCACTGGTGTCAAACTCGCAGTGTCACGTTACCATCGCATGACGTTTCATGATGTCTTCTCCATTCGCGGAGCTGGGGTGGGTGTGGCCTACATGTGACACATCTGGCCTGCGGGCTGCCAGTTTGAAACCCCTGCTCTAAATGGTTTACAGAGTCAGCCTATTGCCCCCCGACAATCTGAGTCCTCATTTAACTGACCTTGGAAGGATGGAAGGCTGAGTCAACCTTGAGCCAGTCAGGATCGAACTTCCTGGCTGTGGGCAGAGTTAGCCTGCAATACTGCATTCTAACCACTGTGCCACCAGAAAGAAGAATGAGAAAGGGAATAAGAGAGGGAGGGAGGGAGGAAGGAAGGAAGGAAGGAAGGAAGGAAGAACAATAGCAATAACACTTAGACTTATATACCACTTCACAGTGCTTTACAGCCCTCTCTAAGCGGTTTACAGAGTCAGCCTCTTGCCCCCAACAATCTGGGCCCTCATTTTACCCACCTCGGAAGGATGGACTGCTGAGTCAACCTTGAGCCAGTCAGGATTGAACCGCTGGCAGTCGGCAGAATTAGCCTGCAATGCTGCATTCTAACCACTGGACCATCGCGGCTCCCTTATAGTCCTTTTTGTCACTTCCCGTCAACTGATCTTGCTAGGCGTAAAGCTCTGAACATTGGAATGCAACCAGGGTGGATAAAAATCAATGTTTTTTTTAAAAAAAAAATTAAAAAAAATCAGATTTTTTTTACTTAAATTGGATTTTTTTTATTTTTATCGAATTTATTTTAATAAAAAACTTTTGGGGTAAAAATCTATCGTAAGATAGTTTTCTATTTAAGATAAATAAATAATTTAGTTTATTCAGCATGAAATGGAGCTTAGTTATGTAGCAGGAGGCTGTATATTCTGCAACACTGGGACTATCGGTGAGTCAACAGTGGGTCAAAGGAGTAGCAGAGATGACAGTTGCTCTTTAAAAATTACGATTTAAATCGAGTTGATTTAAATCAAGCCTTTTTACTAGTGATTTAAATCATGATTTAAATTGTGATTTAAATCAACTCGATTTAAATCAAATCCACCCTGAATGCAACAAAGCCAAGAGAGCTTCAGGTCCACCAAGTTCAGTTTAGAAGGATAGCCTTCAAGGGACACAAAAAAACTTAAACAATACAACAACAACAACCCCCTTTGCTCCAGAGATATGTCGCTTACCCAAGACATTTGAGCCCCACCAACAATCTTGATGCCTTTCGATAGAACGGATCATGTGCCCGGAGCTCTTGTGGTTATCTTATCCATCAGTGTGTTCTGTTAGGAAACCACATCCTGCCAGCATAGACATCAAATGAGGGTTTGTGAACTAGATCAGGGGTCTCCAACCTTGGCAACTTTAAGCCTAGAGGACTTTAACTCCCAGAATTCCCCAGCCAGCTGGCTGGGGAATTCTGGGAGTTAAAGTCCGCCAGGCTTAAAGTTGCCAAGGTTGGAGACCACTGAACTACACTAAATTCAGCTCATTAAGTTGAATTATGAGTTTTTAAGCTGTTGGTGGTGTTTTCTTTGCATCCGCTTCACTACTCAAGGTGGCTGAAGTACGCGGTGTGATGTCAGAAGGAAGTGACACAACGGAAGTAGCAACCGAACTAAATATACAGAAAAATCAAGCGTTTCCAAAGCAGCTCTTGGTGGGTTGGAAAGACAGTTTCTGTTCAGTTGCTGCTTTCTGCGTTGGCCAAGAACAATGCTTTTAAAAAAGGCAGTTTCCAAGTGGCCAGATTTTGCACAACTGCTGCACCTCCAAAGATGATTAATGACGCCTCCTGTTTGAGGGAACCTACCCACAACTTTAAAAAAAACCAAGAATCGGGCCTGGAATAAAAGTTGCCATTTGTAACAGAATTTGCAGAAGGAAAAGCCATTTCATAATCTTCGTAGGTTGGCGGCTCCCTTCATGTCTTCCCAATATTTTTTACTTTCCCTGCGCCTTTTACTACTTGACCTGTTGCCCAAATCCAGGCAGATTTCAAGCCCATCAGAGCATTCCTATAAAGGGCATTTCGCCACCCATCCCTAAGACGACAGAAACTTCATTCGTCTGGAGCAGGAGTCACCAACTTTTCAGACCGCAGGGACCACTAAATTCATGATTTTAAATCCTGTGCACCACTAATACAGGATAGGGTAGGGTAGGGTAGGGTAGAGTAGAGTAGAGTAGAAGAATAGAATAATAGAGTAGAATAGAATAGAATAAAGTAGAGTAGAGTAGAATAGAATAAAGTAGAGTAGAGTAGAATAGAATAGAATAGAATAGAATAGAATAGGAATAATAGAATAGAATAGAGTAGAGTAGAATAGAATAATAGAGTAGAATAGAATAGAATAGAATAGAATAGAATAATAAAATAGAATAGAATAGAATAATAGGATAGAATAGAGTAGAATAGAATAATAGAGTAGAATAGAATAGAATAGAATAGAATAATAAAATAAAATAGAATAGAATAATAGGATAGAATAGAATAGAATAATAGAGTAGAATAGAATAGAATAAAGTAGAGTAGAGTAGAATAGAATAAAGTAGAGTAGAGTAGAATAGAATAGAATAGAATAGAATAGGAATAATAGAATAGAATAGAGTAGAGTAGAATAGAATAATAGAGTAGAATAGAATAGAATAGAATAGAATAATAAAATAGAATAGAATAGAATAATAGGATAGAATAGAGTAGAATAGAATAATAGAGTAGAATAGAATAGAATAGAATAGAATAATAAAATAAAATAGAATAGAATAATAGGATAGAATAGAATAGAATAATAGAGAAGAATAGAATAGAATAGAATAATAAAATAGAATAGAATAGAAGGATAGAATAGAGTAGAATAGAATAACAGAGTAGAGTAGAATAGAATAGAATAGAATAATAGAATAGAATAGAATAATAGAATAGAATAGAATAGAATAGAATAATAGGATAAGAGTAGAATAGTAGAGTAGAATAGGATAGAATAGAATAGAATAGAATTCTTTATTGGCCAAGTGTGATTGGACACACAAGGAATTTGTCTTTGGTGCATTCGCTCTCAGTGTACATAAAAGAAAAGATACATTCGTCAAGAATCATAAGGTACAACCCTTAATGATAGTCATAGGATACAAATAAGCAATCAAATCATATTAGGAAGCAATCAATATAAACCGTAAGGATACCATATGAATTTTTTAAAAAAGATAAATAGTATTTAGCTGCAATATAAAAAAAATGCAAATAATTTTTCTGAGGACCACCAAAATTTTCTCAAGGGCCACCAGTGATCCAGGGACCACCGATTGGTGACGGCTGGTGTGGGGCATCCTTTGTAGGCGTTGCTCTACTTCGGAAAGGGAGGGGTGGGGAACGGACGCGTTTTAAGCCTGCGCCTGAATGTAACGTGTGAAGAAGGGGTTGACTCAGCCTTCCATCCTTTCAAGGTCGACTCAGCCTTCCATCCTTTCTAAGGTAGTTAAAATGAGGATCCAGATTGCGGGGGCAATAAACTGACTTTGTATAAAATATACAAAAGTATGAAGGCTATTGCTTAAGGCATTGTAAGCCGCCCTGAGTCTCCGGAGAAGGGCGGCATATAAATTAAAAAAAAAGGGGGGGGGGCTTCGTGCGTCAGAACTCGGGGTACCCACTCTGCCTGCAGTTCCCCTCTCCTCCTCGTCAGCCCTTAATTCGGGTTTACTCCAAAAAGGAGCTGGGTTTGGTGGGGAAGACCGGGGGGGGGGGGGGGTTGTTAACCTACTCGCAAGGCAGCAAAACGCGAAAAGGAAGCGCGCGCGCCTTGCGCAATCAACCTGGAGGAGCCGCGAACGTGGGAACGGAGTGATCGGGCGGGGATGATCTCCTCCTCCTCCTCTTCCTCCTCCTCCTCCTCCTCCTCCTCTTCTCCATCCCCCTCCCCACGCCTTTAGCCAGGCAAGCCAACCGGAGTTCCCCACCACCCGTGGGAGGGGTGATTTGCGTGTCCGGTGGGGGCAGAGCGAGCTGCGAGCAACCTACCGGCGCGCCTCCGTGGAGAGGCAGCAAGTGAAGCTCCGAGGGAGAAAGCAACAGCGGCGGCGGCGGCCAGGCGAGGCGAGGCGAGGCGAGGCGGGGCGGAGGAAGGCGGGGAGAGAAGCGATGGCTCACGGCTGACCGCATCCGCGCCGGCTCGGCTCCGAATAGCTCGCTTGCTCGCCCACCCGCCCGGCCTCTCCATCTTGGAAGCGCTTCCCTCCCCCGATGGCGTTCAGCACCTCCTGGCAGCTGCTCTCGCCCGTCCAGTGGGCCAAGTGGACCTGGTCGGCCGTGCGAGGCGGAGGACCCCCGGACCCCGAGCGGGATGCCTTGGACGCCGACGGGGAGAGGGGCCCGGCCGAGGAGGAAGAGGAGGAGGAGGAGGAAGAAGACACGGTGGCGCAGGCGGAGACCAAGTCGCTGAGTCTCAGGCAAGTCGGAGCAGCTGCCCTTGGGGAGGGGGGGGTGTCTTTTCACACGTTCCGCCAAGGCAGACACGTGTCAGTCGAGAGGGGGGGGTCGCTGGATGGGGCTGGGGACGCTTTGCAAGCGGAGAGGCGGGTTTTGCACCTCCGGGCTGCACCTGGGGATTTTTTTGGGGGTGGGTGGGTGGGTGGGTTCCTAGATGCCAAGCCCCTCTTTTTCAGCTGGAGGGGGGGTTCGGTTTACGCGTCCGGTAAAAGAGAAAAAAACAACTGGTGAACAACCAACTGGCAGCGGAGTGACACGCGTGGGGCAAATGACACGCGTGTCTGGGCGTCTTGTCTCATTCCAGAGGGAGATTTGTCTCATTCCAGAAGCCGTGTTGGCCTGCCTGCTTTTTTTCTAACGCTAGCCGTTGTTGTGGGTGTACAACAGGCTAAACCACCAATCGTGGTTTAATAAGCCATCAGGATGGGGGAAACCCCAACAGAAGCAAGTCATGGTTATGGCACAATAAGGGTGGCCTGTTCCTCCCCGAATGCTGTCTGTGTTTGCTTTCGCTTAGCCGCTAATCATGATTTAGGGGTTGGCCGTTTCCGCTTTAGCCGCTAATCATGATTTATGGGTTGGCCATTGGTTCAGGGACTGCCTTTATTTTAACTCTTGCCACATCTGGATATCGGCCGCCAAGCCTTGTTGGGGCCGCGAATGTGTCACCAAATGACCCTCTGCTGGGATTGAAGCGCATCAGGGTTACCAAATGTGGCTCTGGGCATCCCCCAAATATTTTATTTATTTATTTAATTTATTTATTGGTTCGATTTATATGCCGCCCTTCTCCGGAGACTCAGGGCGGCTTACAATGCGTTAAGCAATAGCCTTCATACTTTTGTATATACCTGCTTAGTAGGGCTTTCAGCCCCCCCTAAGCGGTGTTCTTTTTTATACAAAGTCAGCTTATTGCCCCCACAATCTGGGTCCTCATCCTGGGACCCTCCTACAGCCTTGACATTTTCCTGGTCTGTTTTATCTTGAGGTTCAGTAGCTGACTCAAGAGGCCGAAGCCACAGTGGGACTTGCTGTCTCTTTCAGAGGGTGGTGGGTGTTTTCCCTCAACCTTCCTTGCCCTAATCAGAACAGCTGCCTCCGCAGTTCTAGATGATGGGACACAAACACACACTATACACACACATTGGTGCATCCAGGCTGCCACGTAATCTCCGAAAGGGCTTTAATTGAGTCCAGAAGTAAATTCTAGAGAGAAGTGACTGTTTGTCTCCCGTGTGCCCTCTGCTCCTTGGATCTGCCAATGGGTCGGAGCCAAACTTTTTGCCTTTTCGACATCGTCGTTTGGGGGATTGTGACCCAGAGAGTTGATTCCTCGATCCGTCATTAACCGTCTCTGGTCATCTAGAACATGATGCAATTAGCGTCAAGAGCAGGGGTGAAATGCTTCCGGTTCGGACCGGATTGCCCGATCTGGTAGCGATGGCGGTGGGTGGTTCAGAGAACTGATAGCAAACATCCCTGCCCCTCCCCCCCCATGCCCAGCTGAGCTGCGCAATCATCAGGCTTTTTTTAATTTTTAAAAACGTTTTTTTTTCTATAACCTCTTCTGCCGAAAAAAATGCTTTTAAAAGTAAAAAAAAAAAAAAAAAGCCTCTGCCGATCAGGCAACTAAGCTGGGATCGTCAAGAGGCTTTTAAAAGCAATTTTTTTTTACAAAAATTTTTTTGTAAATGAGCATAGGGGCCACTTACTAATCTGTGTATGTTAACCCTTCAATACGCCTTGTATCATATAAATACAGCAACTGGTATGGCTTACTAGTATTGTTGTGTTTTTCAAGATTCGTGTATTGTTCAAATGTTTATCAGGTTGATTCATTGTTGATTCACCGATTTTGTTGGAAGTGCCAATAAAATAAATATGTGTTTAATTTTAGCGACCATTTACATTTTTATTCCTGTGAGGAGTAGTCATAGGGGACCCAGTACACTGCTTTGCCCGGGACCCATAATGCTGTTAAGATGGCCCTGGCTTAGTTAATGTCCATTGGAATAGCATGTTCATGCGTAACTAGATCCTGAGAGATGGAAAGCTGAATCCAGAGTCGAATCAAATGTGGGGGGTTTTTTTTGAGGGGGGGTAGATTTATTTATCTTATAGCCAGAGGTGGGTTTCAGCAGGTTCTGACCAGTTCTGGAGAACCGGTAGCGGAAATTTTGAGTAGTTTGGAGAACCAATAAAAAATTCTGAGTGGCCCCGCCCCCATCTATTCTCTGCCTCCCAAATCCCAGCTGATCGGGAGGAAATGGGGATTTTGCAGGAACCTTCCCCTGGAGTGGGGAGGGAATGGAGATTTTACAGTATCCTTCTCCTGCCACGCCCACCAAGCCACGCCCACCAAGCCACACCCACAGAACCGGTAGTAAAAAATTTTGAAACCGACCACTGCTTACAGCTCAGCGGGATCTTCTAGGACTCCTGATAGCTAGCAAATATAATATACTATATAGAATGTCCACAGTAGATATTATAAGTAAAATATAAGTTCAAAACTGAAACCCCAAACCAGCGTCAAAACGAAACCCAGATGGCAAGCACTCATAGTATCACTAGTAGTGAAGAACTCCATCTTCGGCATCTTTCCAAATAAATACTTTTTTTTTTTTAGGGTGGCATTTTGATCCCGGCTGAGCGGTTATTTCAAAGAGCAGATTTTGTCCCAGAGAAGAAGCAACCTCCTTGTTTTGACCTCTTAGCTTTTTGGAAGTGACTAGTGACTCTGACTAGATGGCTCAGTGGCTAAGACACTGAGCTTGTCGGTCAGAAAGGTCGGCAGTTCGGTGGTTCGAATCCCTAGTACAGGTCTCCTGCATGAGCAGGGGGTTGGACTAGATGTCCTCCAAGGTCCCTTCCAACTCCGTTACTGTTACTTTTACTCCTATAAGTGGGATACGTCTGATAGTTTCTCCTGGGACAATTAAGTTGGTTGTCTTGATTCAAGTAAAAAGGTAAAGGCAGGATGGATAAAAATCAATGTTTTTTTTAAAAAAATCAAAAAAATCAGATTTTTTTGATTTAAATCGGATTTTTTTGATTTAAATCAGATTTTTTTGATTTTTATTGAATTTATTTTAATAAAAAACTTTTGGGGTAAAAATCTATCGTAAGATAGTTTTCTATTTAAGATACATAAATAATTTAGTTTATTCAGCATGAAATGGAGCTTAGTTAGGTAGCATGAGGCTGTATATTCTGCAACACTGGGACTATCGGTGAGTCAACAGTGGGTCAAAGGAGTAGCAGAGATGACAGTTTCTCTTTAAAAATTATGATTTAAATCGAGTTGATTTAAATCAAGCCTTTTTACTAGTGATTTAAATCATGATTTAAATTGTGATTTAAATCAACTCGATTTAAATCAAATCCACCCTGGGTAAAGGCAAAAGTTCCCCTTGCACATACATGCTAATCGTTCCCGACTCTAGGGGGCGGTGCTCATCTCTGTTTCAAAGCCGAAGAGCCAGCGCTGTCCAAAGACGTCTCCGTGGTCATGTGGCCGGCATGACTCAATGCCAAAGGCGCACGGAACGCTGTTACCTTCCCACCAAAGGTGGTCCCTATTTTTCGACTTGCATTTTTTACGGGCTTTCGAACTGCTAGGTTGGCAGAAGCTGGGACAAGCAACGGGAGCTCACCGAGCTATGTGGCACTAGGGATTTGAACCGCTGAACTGCCGACCTTTCAATTGACAAGCTCAGTGTCTTAGCCACTGAGCCACCGCATCCCTCTTTGATTCAAGTAGAAGAATGTGATTCTGTGTATAGCTCAGTGCCAAGTCCGACTGGGCTGTAATGGTTCAAAGCGGCCTTTTGAACTGCACCTGGGAATTAATTAGAAGCCAGTGGAATGTGCTTCTGGTGAGCAATTATAAATGAAATTCACGGCCTCCAGTAGCATCCACAGGGAGGACGATGGTTAATAATGGGATGAAGCATGCACTGGAGGTGGGGGGGATTTAATTGCTTTTTGCTGCTCTGATCCTGAGAAAATTAGCTTTCTGAAGGAGCCAAAAGAACTTCCTTGGAACAACCACAGCGAAGGAAACACACAGCTGTGAATGCTGCTACAATTCTGCTGTTCAAACAGGCAAAATACAAAAAGCCACAAATTTGCTCCCACCTTTTAACTGATTAACAGAGTTGGAAGGGACCTTGGAGGTCATCTAGTCCAACCCCCCGCCCAAGCAGAAGACCCTACACCGTTTCTGACAGGTGGCAGTCCAGTCTCTTCTTGAAAGCTTCCAAGGATGAAGCTCCCACCACTTCCGAAGGCAACTTCTGTTCCGTTGGTTGATTGCTCTCACTGTCAGGAAATTCCTCCTTATTTCTAGGTTGAATCTGTCCTTGATCAGTTTCCATCGGTTATTCCTTGGCTGGCCTTCAGATGCCTTGGAAAACAGCTTGACCCCCTCCTCTCTGTGGCAGCCCCTCAAATATTGGAATAATGCTCTCCTGTCTCCCCTGGTCCTTCTCTTCACTAGACTAGCCATGCCCAGTTCCTGCAACCGTTCATTATATGTTTTAGCCTCCAGTCCCCTAAACATCCTGGTTGCTCTTCTCTGCACTTCACTTCGTCTGGCCTTCAGGTGCTTTGGAGAATAGCTTGACCCCTTCCTCTCTGTGGCAGCCCCTCAAATATTGGAAGACTGCTATCATGTCTCCTCTGGTCCTTCACTGGTCTTTTTTAAAAAAATAGATGAAACTCAATTGAAATGACTAAACATTGTTTAAATTTGTAAACCGGCCAAATACTCTCTGTTCAAAGAAAATACATTATATGTTTGTATGTGTGTTTGTGTAAAAAATAAGAAAACCCTTTTTATATATAAAAAAAATATTGGAAAACTGCTTTCATGTCTCCGCTGGTCCTTCTCTTCACTAGGCTAGCCATGCCCAGTTCCTACAACCGTTCAATGCATGTTTTAGCCTCCAGTCCCCTCATCATCTCTGTTGCTCTTAGATTGCTCTTAGTTTTTCCTTGTTTTCCAACACAGAGCCCGTGAGAAACCATGTGCGTGATATTTCCCTTGTTTCCAACCTGTCCGCATTTGGATTTGTTAGATTATTTAAAATAAAAACCAATAGAAAGACGCATGCATATTCTGGAGCAAAGCACCCACCTTCAGCATTATCTGAATTTCCTACAAGTGCCAATGAACCCATGTTTTCCCGAAAATATTTTTTTTGAACCCCGAAATAAGTGCTTGGCCTTATTTTCGGGGAGGTCTTATTATTTTCGGGTACATGGAGCAAGATGGGGCTCCTCTTGTAGTCTTACCTGATTTCCAGTTCTGCGTTTAAATATTTTCGGGGAGGGCTTATTTTTGGGGGGAGGCTTATTTTAGCGCATGCACTCAAAAGCCCAATTGGGTTTATTATCAGGGGGTGTCTTATTTTCAGGGAAACAGGGTATCTCAGGGGCATATTTAAAGTTGGGTCACTCCAGTTCAGGGCTCTGTTTGAAAGGGTGCCCAGGGGAAAAAAAGGGACAGGTATGTTAAGGTGATAGCTAACACCTGAAAGGCAGTGTCATTGGAGGAAGGCATAACAATTGTCCACAATTGTGGACATTGTGCAATCAAACCTTTTTTATATGCATCACAAGTATGTGTGCATTTTATTTTTTGAACCCCTCTTGCAAAACGGTTCTTGATAACAAGCTTGAAAAGTTGTTTGATTGGTTGAAGGAAATAATCTTTTTTTTTTCTTTCTTCCCTCTCCTCTCCTTCCTCCCTTGGCAGTTCGGATTCAGAAGGCAATTTTGGGACTCCAGAGGCAGAGACGCCAATCCACACCTTGGGGAAAGAATTGGAAGAGCTGGATCTGGAACTGGAAGTCGGGCCCCAAGGTAAAACCACTGCTGAGGCTTACTTTTCCTTCCTTCGTTGAAAATGCACAGTGCATCCTGTTTCTCTTGCTAATACTTTTGTGTGTGTGTGTGGCTCATCATTTGGCTCTGTGCATGGTCTAATAGGGACGAAGCTGTGTGTTCATCATATTTTAGCACAACTTTCTGGTAATCCAAGCGGAGCATAGATCGGGGGGGTGGGGGGGGTTCCTATCATATTTTGCTGTGGATGCGCTCCGCGAAAGAAAGCTAGGTAACCAGACGGACTTAGGTTCAGGGAATGTCCTTGCAGAAGTGTGAAATGCCTTTGGAGGCGGAGTAAGTCCAGTTTGCTGAAAATTGCAGTTTCTATTAATAATAAAAACAAGAAAGGTCGAAAGCAAATTGCTCGCCCTTCAGAGCTAGAAACCTTTGATAAACAGACCGTAGCTTTTTACGAAGCTTGGAACCTCAAGTGTTTCTTACGTTATGTTGGATTTTCAGATCGTAGATCGGTGGCGGCTTGAGTTGTGTTTATATATGTAGGCCTTTGGGTTCTTCCTTCTATAGCAGGAGTTGCCAACCTTGGCCATTTTAAGCATGGCGGACTTCAACTCCCAGAATTCCCCAGTCAGCTTTATTCCTAGGGAAGCTTCGGGGTGCACACAGATGTTATTCCTCTGGGTCAGTGGTGAAATCTAAAATTTGTTACTACCGGTTCTGTGGGCATGGCTTGGTGGGGGAGTAATGTGACTGGGTGGGTGTGGCCAATTTTTTTTTTTTTACTTTTAAAACCATTTTTTTCTACAACCCCTTCGGTGAAGAGGTTGTAAAAAAAGGCTTTCAAAAAGCTCTGACGATCCCAGCTGAGTTGCTGGGATCGTCAGAGGCATTTAAAAGAAAAATAGGGCTTTTTTCTTTTAAATGCCTCTGACGATCCAAGCTGAGTTTTTTTAAAAGCCTCTGCCGATCAGGCAACTCAGCTTGGATCATCAGAGGCATTTAAAAGAAAAAAAAGGTTTTTTTTTCTTTTAAATGCCTCTGACGATCCCAGCTGAGTTTTAAAAAAGCCTCTGCCAATCAGGCAACTCAGCTTGGATCGTCAGAGGCATTTAAAAGAAAAAAAAAGGGTTTTTTCTTTTAAAAGCCTTTGACGATCCCAGCTGAGCCCCGCAATCATCAGAGGCTTTTTTTTTTTTTACTTTTAAAAGCATTTTTTCGGCTGAAGAGGTTGTAGAAAAAATGCTTTTAAAAGTAAAAAAAAGAGCCTCTGATTATTGTGCAGCTCAGCTGGGCATGGGGGGTGGGCAGGAATTTTTGCTACCGGTTCTCCGAACCACCCGCCTCTATCACTACCGGATCGAGCGATCCGGGAGCATTTCACCCCTGCTCTGGGTGTATATATGTGTGAAGATCAGAAAAACGGAGCTAGGAAAGACTGACATTCCTTTGCATTCTGCCGACAAAATCGCCCTTCGTTTCGATGCAGGTCACGTGCGACAGACTGGTTTTCATCGGGATAAACACACCTCATGCAGTCTAGGCGAGCTGGGGAGAGAGGATTGTGCATGTCTCGAACGTGACAGCTCCCTTTGTCATTGTGGAGGAAGCGGATCTTTGCGGCTTTTCGCGCTTAAGCAAAACAACCAGGCGGTTCTGGGGATATCTTTATTTAGCTCCTACAGTTGCTGCAGGAGGGTTACAACAGCCAGACCCTTGCCGGGGGTTCCAGTGTCGCCCTGCTACAATTTTGCATCTTATGGAATTCTCCTTTCGCGCCCCTAAATCCTTCTCTTTCCCACCCACCCTCCTCCGTCCTCTTGCCTTTGTAAGCATGAAATTTGTATTACAAAGAGAGAAACAGCGGGGATCTCACTGTTGAATTTGAGGCTCTGCAAGGCTATAAATTAAGACTGTGGAGTTGAAAAAAAAAATTCTGGCAGAATCAAAGGGCAAGCCATTTCCCTATTTTATTTTATTTTTTTGCCACTACAAGATGCAGTAAACCTCTGTATTTTGTAAAAGGGAAAGGAGCGGGATGCTTCCCCTTTTTTAATGTGTGCCTGGCCATCTCCTGATCAGTCTTCTGAAAAGATCAAGGGCATTATGAGTGCAAAATCCTGCCATGTGAATCCATTACAGTCTAAGGGACTGAACAAAAGCTTTGCAATGCAAGTAGCAAAGATTAAGAAGAAGCTTGTCAAACAATTCAGATTAGAGCTGGAAGGGACCTTGGAGGTCTTCTAGTCCAGCGGTCACCAACTGGTGGTCCGTGAACCACTGGTGGTCCGCGAGAAAATGTTGGTGGCCCGCAGAAAAATTATTTGCATTTTTTATATTGCACTAAATCAGGGCTCCTCAAACTACGGCCCCTGGGACGGATACGTGCAATGAATGTTTGTGTTGCTGCAGAGTCTCCCCCTTAGGTCTTTTTGTGTGGGTTAGAGGAGGGGCAGAAATTCTGACTTGGGGCTTTGGGCGAAGACTGGAGAGAAGCACCGCAAAGAGCCAGAGGACCTTGTTCCAGTGGGACTGCGTCATGGCCCGGAACTGGCTGACCATCTCAACCTGCTGAGCCTCCAGGCGCCGGTAGCTGGCCTTGCACTCCCACAGGTTGGAAAGCCTATGCTCCTAGTTCTCAGTGAGGTGCTTCTGCTGAGCCTCCTTCTCGGTCAGATCCAATTTGAACTGATCCAGCTGTTTGGCCAACTCTTTCTCGTGGTGGCTGCTTAGCTCCAACAACTGCTTCCTGTTGGGGCCCTAAGGAGCCGAGACGGGCAAGTGAGGAGTGGCTGGGAGGGGAGGGGCGAGTAGAGGCCCGCGAGGCACCTCTCGATGTGAGTGACATTGAGTTGGCCACGCCCACCCAGTCACATGACCACCTTGCCACACCCACCCAGCCGGTCATTAGGCAGATCATTTTAGTGGTCCGCGGGATTTAAAATTATGAATTTAGTGGTCCCTGAGGTCCGAAAGGTTGGTGATCCCTGTTCTAGTCCAAGCCGCTGCTCACATAGGAGATCCTACACCAGTGATGGCTAACCTTTTTGCCATCGTGTGCCAGGAAGGGGAGGGGCGGGGTAGGTCGAGCGCATGCGTGCTCATACCCATAATTCTATGCTAATTCTAATTCTCACCCTGCTAGTGGCACACAATGGCCCGGTAGGCCCGTTTTTCTTTCTCACCTGGCTCCAGGACCTCTCTAGGCATCTGGGGAGGGCGAAAACAGCCTTCCCTACCCCTCCGGAGGCCAAAAATACCCCGTTTGACAACTTCCAATCCCACCGGAAGCTGAGCTCACGTGCCCACTGATATGGTTACATGTGCCAGCTGTGGCACGCGTGCCATAGGTTCGCCATCACGGCCCTACACCGTTTCAGACAAATGGCTGTCTAGTCTTTTCTTAAAAGCCTCCAGAGATGGAGCATCCACATCTTCTAAAGGGAAGCTGTTCCGCTGGTTAGTTGTTCTTCATGTTCGGAAATTTTTCCTTAGTTCTAGGTTGCTTCTCTCCTTGATTTACTGTATTTCCATCTGTTGTTTCTCGTCTTTCCTTTTGGTGCTTTGGAGAATAGCTTTGACTCCCTCTTCTTTTTGCGGCAGCCCTTCAAATATACTGTTATCATGTCTCCCCAAGGCCTTCTTTTCTCTAGACTAGCCAACCCCAATTCCTACAGCTGTTCTTTTTTTATATATATATTGCAATTATCTTGTTGCAGAATGTCATACAGTCGTATTGTTTTTTTTCCTCCAATTTTTATTTATAAGTATAAACTAAACAAAACAATGAAACGGACAAAACATAAAGACATATAAACATCCATTTCAATACATGTCCAGTTTGTCGCAACTATAATGTACATTTCTCTTTGTATTTTGACTCTTCCTTATTTGGTCATTCCCTTTTATCTATCTGCTATTGATCTTTGTTGACCTATGTCTGTTCTTTGTTTCCATCATATTATATTTGGTCATTTTGTTTATTTCCTATTGCTTCATCTCTTTCCTATCTTTCAACCAACTATACCACTTTTCCCATACTAAGTAAAAGTCATGTTCTTCGCTATATTGTAATTCCTTTGTGAGTCTATCTAATTCCACACATTCCATAGTTTTATTGATTACTTTATCTGGTGCTGGTATATCACTACTCTTCCAGTCATATTGTTACTGTTTATTACAGTTAAATCCTCAGCTTACAACAGTTACAATGGCACAGAAAAAAGGTGACTTGTGACCGTTTTTTACAGTTATGACCTTGGCAGCATCCCCAGGGTCACGCGATTTTCATTCGGATGCAACTGATTCATATTTATGACAGTTGCAGTCTCCCAGGGCCACACGATCCCTTTTGCGACCTTCTGACAAGCAAAGTCAATGGGGAAGCCAGAGTCACTTAACAACTGAGTTGCTAACTTATCAACTGGAACGATTCCGCCAAGCCGGTAGCGGTGATGATATGACATCACCGAACCAGTTCTGCCCCCCCCCTTCCCCCTGGGTTATTCTTACCTTTTATTTGGCTCGCCCTCAATCTATTCACTGCTTCCTGAGTCCCAGCTGATCGGCTAGAAGGGAAAAAAAAACTGTTTAAACTCTTGCCACGGGGCTTCAAAGGGCCACCCTACAGCTGATCAGTGTTAAAAGGCAGTGTGGTGGTAGATCGGTGCCTCCAAAAACAAATGAGTAGACCAGTGCCTGCAAAAATAAATGGGTAGAACAGTGCCTCCAAAAACAAATGAGTAGACCAGTGCCTGCAAAAATAAATGGGTAGAACAGTGCCTCCAAAAACAAATGAGTAGACCAGTGCCTGCAAAAATAAATGGGTAGAACAGTGCCTCCAAAAACAAATGAGTAGACCGGTGCTTCCAAAAATAAATGGGTAGACCAGTACAGCTCTGCAAGCAGTTAAAAGCCTGGTAGAGCAGTACTTCTGCTAAATCCTAAAGAATTGTCACATGACCATCAAGCCACGCCCATAAAATAAGCCACACCCACAGAACTGGTAGTAAAAAAAAATTAGAACCTACCCCTGAGCGATTCACCTAACAACTGAGTCAAGAAAGGTCGTAAAATGGGGGGGGGACTCACTTAACAAAGGTCTCACTTAGCAACCGAAATTTTGGGCTCAATTGTGGTCATAAGTCGAGGACTGCCTGTATTGAACACTATAAAGAGGAAACGATCTTTGCTCTTCTCCTGAATCCGAGGCTACTAAATTCCTAGAATTTGCAACTCCTTATCATGTGGCGAATATTTTGACCTTCTCCATCTTCTTTCTAAGTAGCATTAAGATATAAAACAAGTATAGGGAGCCATTGACTTACGATCACCATGGTGGCGCAGTGGTTAGAATGCAGTATCGCAGGCTAACTCTGCCGATTGCCAGCAGTTCGATCCTGACTGGCTCAAGGTTGACTCAGCCTTCCATCCTTCCGAGGTCAGTAAAACGAGAACCCAGATTGTTGGGAGCAAGAGTCTGACTCTGTAAACCGCTTAGAGAGGGCTGTAAAGCACTGTTGAAGTGGTATATAAGTCTAAGTGCTATGGCTATCACAACTGGGAATTCCTGTTGTTAAGCAAGGCGATTGTTGGGTGAGTCACGCCTGATTTTACGACCATGGCTGTTAAGCGAATCAGTTGTAGATCACTTTTTTCAGTTCCATTGTAGCTTTGAATAGTCACTAAATGAATGTTTGTAAGTGAAGAATTACCTGCAGATACACTGCGAGCTACCAAATGAATCTGAAATTCTGTTTTCATCTGCTTAATTCCTTCCTTGGAGATAAGATAGAATAGAATTAGAATTAGAATTAGAATTAGAATTAGAATTAGAATTAGAATTAGAATTAGAATTAGAATAGAACAGAACTCTTTATTGGCCAAGTGTGATTGGACACACAAGGAATTTGTCTTGGTGCATATGCTCAGAGTATACATAAAAGATACGTTCATCAAGAATCATAAGGTACAACACTTAATGATAGTCCTAGGGAAACAGTCAATATAAATCTTAAGGATACCAGCAACAAGGTTACAGTCATACAGTCATAAGTGAGAGAAGATGGGTAATGGGAACGATGAGAAGATTAATAGTAGTGCAGACTTAGTAAATAGTTTGACAGTGTTGAGGGAATTATTTGTTTAGCAGAGTGATGGCGTTTGGGAAAAAAACTGTCCTTGTGTCTAGTTGTTCTGATGTGCAGCACTCTATAGCGTCGTTTTGAGGGTAGGAGTTGAAACAATTTACGTCCAGGATGCGAGGGGTCTGTAAATATTTTCACAGCCCTTGTTTTGACTCCTGCAGTATACAGGTCCTCAGTGGAAGATGTAGGGGAAAAATAGCTTTCAGCTTGGAGGTATTCAATTAATTATTTTTTATATATATAATTGGCATCTTTCATGCTGTAGCTTGCAATCTTACACATTTCTAGCAGCTGCTTCTTGGAAAAGCTGTTTATTTTCTGTTATCTGATGCCTGCAGAATTCTATGGCACGCCTGGGATTGATTCCCTGCAGCGTTCATTTTTCCTGGGAGAACAGTCACTTTTTAAAAACAATACAGGTAGTCCTCAATATACAACAATTCATTTAGTGACCGAAGGTACAGTGGCACTGAAAAAAAAGTGACTTATGACCATTTTTTACACTTACCGCCATTGCAGTATCACCGTGGCCACAGGATCAAAATTCAGAGGCTTGGCAACTGACTCATATTTATGACAGTTGCAGTGTCCCAGGGTCACATGATCCCCTTTTGCGACCTCATGAGAAGCAAAGTCAAGGGGGAAGCCAGACTCACTGAACAACCGTGCCGCTAGCTGAACATCTGTACAGATTCACTTAACAACTGCGGCAAGAAAGGTCGTAAAATGGGGCGAAACTCACTTAACAAATGTTTTGCTTAGCAACGGAAATTTGGGGGTTCAGGAGGCTGTGAATTCGATCCTAGGTCGAGGCAAATATTTCTCTCTCTGGACACAATGAGAATATATCTGCTGAACAAAACTCCACATTGGCAACAGGAAGGGCATCCAGCCAGTAAACACTCAGCTCCATTCCATTGCCCAGACTCCACCCCGCAAGGGATTATGCGGTCGTTAAAAGAAGATGAGTTGTGGTCGTAAGTTGAGGACTACCTTGTCCTTACAATCCTGGGAATGCAGCACTTTTCCTGGAGTGCCTCAATTGCATTCTTGCTTTGGGGATAAACCTTTAGGTGGCTCATGCTGAGAGAAAGCAGTTTAATGGGTGATTTAATCTGGCTCTTGCTTGCAATTCTAATGGTGAGGCTTTGAGCCTGCGGGAGAGGCTGATCAGTGAAGGCAGCCCCAGGAAAGGCTCCTTTTCTGCTTCATTGTCATCTCAGCAGGCAGTTTGAGGCTAAAAAAGAAGGGACAAAGTGCTGACACTGTCAGAAGGGATGGGAGCTTCCCGAATCTGCCCTTTATTTTGCAAGACAGTTCATTCAGGAATAACCCAAAAGGTGCTTTTTTTTCAAGAGGCAGTTGGATTTTCTTGGTTTTTTCTTTTGAAGATGTTTCACTTCTCATCCAAGAAGCTTCTTCAGCTCTGACCGGATGGTGGGGAATGGAAGGATTGATACTCCTTGCAGACAGCTGGACAATTGCATCCTTTTAGACAGACACAGACTTCAGAGGATAATTAGAGCTGTAGAAAAAACCATGGCTACCAACCTGCCTTCCATGGAGGACCTGTATGCTGCACGAGTCAAAAAGAGGGCTGGGAAAATATTTATAGACCCCTCGCATCCTGGATGTAAATTGTTTCAACTCCTACCCTCAAAATGACGCTATAGAGCACTGCACACCAGAACAAGAGCCTTGGTGGTGCAGCAGACTAAAGCACTGTTAAGTAACACCAGCGGCCTGCAATTACTGCAAGTTCAAATCTCACCAGGCTCAAGGTTGACTCAGCCTTCCATCCTTTCGAGGTAGGTAAAATGAGGAGCCGATTTGTGGGGGCAATAAGCTGACTTTGTATAAAAAAAGAACACCGCTTAGGGGCCCCCAAAAGCCCTACTAAACAGGTATATACAAAAGTATGAAGGCTATTGCTAAATGCATTGTAAGCCGCCCTGAGTCTCCGGAAAAGGGCGGCATATAAATCGAATCAATCAATCATAAATCAATCAATCAATCAATCAATCAATCAATCAATCAATCAATAAATAAACTAGACACAAGAACAGTTTATTCCCGAACGCCATCACTCTGCTAAACAAATAATTCCCTCAACACTGTCAAACTATTTACTAAATCTGCACTACTATTAATCTTCTCATCGTTCCTACCACCCATCTCCTTCCACTAATGACTATGACTGTAATTTAGTTGCTGGTATCCTTACGATTTATATTGGTATTGTTTCCTGATTGCTTATTTGTACCCCATGACTATCATTAAGTGTTGTACCTTATGATTCTTGATGAAATTTCTTTTCTTTTACGTACACTGAGAGCCTATGCACCAAAGACAAATTCCTTGTGTGTCCAATCACACTTGGCCAATAAAGAATTCTATTCTATTCTATTCTATTCTATTCTATTCTATTCTATTCTATTCTATTCTATTCTATTCTATTCTATTCTATTCTACTTTACTTTTTACTTTTTACTTTTTACTTTTTACTTTTTACTTTTATTTGATTTGTATACCGCCCTACTCCCGAAGGATTCAGGGCGGTGAACAGCCAACAGTAAAATACATACATACAAAATTTAAAAAGCAGAAATAAAATCGAATTAAATAGTTTGGCCCAGACAGATTAAAACCCCAATCAATTTAAAACAAATTTAAAGTTTGAGTATAAAAATATTAAAAATATTAAAAGTTGTTTAAAAAGAGGGAGAACTACTCTACTCTACTCTACTCTACTCTACTCTACTCTACTCTACTCTACTCTGTTCTATTTTAGAGGGTTGTTGAGGCCATTTGGAGGTTTATCTGTGTCCTCAGGGTCACCTGAGTGGTACAAATGGGTGTAGACCGTTCCTGGCTGCAGGATGTTTTTCTGTCCTGTGTCCCTTCAGTGTTGAAGAGAGGCGCAGGCTGTTGAGGACAAGCCTATGTTGTCTACATCTCAAACTGAAGTGCAAATGGTCCCCATGTTCCAGTCAGAGTCGAGGAAGCTTCTTGGATGAGAAGCGAAATGTCTTCTTTCTTCAAAAGAAAAAACAAGAAAGTCCAGTTGCCTCCTGAAAAAAGCACCTTTGGGACAACCATGACCTGGAGGACTGAGAATCTCCATCGACAATTCAGGAGTTAATGTGATTCCAAGGGAACATGGCCTTGTAAGGCTGTATTCCTTGCTTTATCTTTTGAAAATACACACTGAAGATTTCTCCAGGGCTGTTAAAAGTTTGTGCTGAATTTCCTTTTTATTTATGTATTAAATTTCGATGCCGCCTATCCCTCCTATAATGTGACTCTGGGCGGCTTACAAATTATATATATTTATGTCTTATACCAGGGGTCAGCAACCTGTGGCTCTGGAGCCGCATGTGGCTCTTTCACCCTTCTGCTGCGGCTCCCTGTCACTCAAAATACGTGTCACAACCGCCAATGTGCGATACCCGCCGGCACGTGATTTATTGAGCTTTTCAACCCCCGGTAGGCCAACCGTGGATAAATCCAAGAAAAGAAAAGTTTCAGAAGAAAACAGAAAGTTTAATTCAACTACATATGCTAGTTTTGTGACCACTCAAGAAATATCCAGGCACGGGAAGGGTTTTGTGGCTCCCGGTGTTTTCTTTTCTGTGGGAAAGGAGTCCAAATGGCTCTTTGAGTGTTTAAGGTTGCAGATCCCTGCCTTATACAAATTCTACGTATATAGGTAGTCCTTGCCTAACAACCAACAATTGGAACCAGCAACTCTGTGGTTACACACTGTGGTTGTTAAGTGAGACATTGCATGACTGCGGCAGAATTAGGACCTCACTTCCGCTGCGGTCGTTAAGCAAATCATCCATGGTCATTAAGCAAGACATCACAACCTGCAAATTTACTGCTGACATTTCCAGTGACTCTGCTTGTTGAAAGCTGACTGTGAAGTGTGGCCGCTGGGTGCTGCAATGGTCGTAGGTGTGAGGACCAGTCATAAAGTTATTTTTTTCCCCAGCACATTGTAACTGTGAACAGTTGCTAAACAAGGCAGCCTTTAGCCAGAGCTATCTGTATTACTCAGGCTTTTCCCTTTCAGGCATATAGTAGATAGGTCTAGAATTCTTACAATTTTAGACAAAATCCATCAAATGTAGCTTTGAAGACATTCACAGGAGGCCTCTTCTAACGCTTTCACGATCACTTGATGTTTAAAAATAAACTTCTGCAAATGGAGCTTCGGTTTAGCTTTGGAACACTTTGGAGTGGCTTTCTGGTGAGTCAGATTTGGTTGTCTCTAAATCAATTCGGCCTATAGTTTGCCTCAACCGACGGAAGCTTTCCAGAATGTTCTGCTCTCAAACGGTGCTCTTCCAGCTTCTCTCTCACTCTCAGAATTTTCAAGGCAGAATATTTACAGGAAAACCAGATGAGATTGTTTTTAACAATTTGGCACTTCCTCTGTAGTCTGTTTTGTTTTTGTTTTTGGCTTCTAAGACACATGACCATATGAACAGGCTCCTCCTGTTCCTCTTTCTCTCTGCTGTCTGCCGCTGGAGGCTCCGGAGTCCGCACATCGCTCCCAGATGGCCCTGGCCCCGTCTCTGCCACCGACGCAGAGCCTTTGTCTGGGCCTTCCCCTGACTCCAGGACTGGCCCATTGTCCTCCCCAGCCTCCTCACTGTCCGACTCCGCTGCCAGCTCTGCAGGCTGCTGGCGGAAAACTACATGTACGGGGGCCATGGGGGGGGCAGGGGGTACGCATGCACAGGGGGCAGGGTGTGTGTGGGGGGCTGTGTGCACATGGGGAGAGTAGGGTGTGTGCGGGGGGCACACATGCGGGAGCGGATGTGCAGGGGCCATGCACACATTGCATTTTGGGGGTTTGCTCACACGCATGCCTGCACATTTGCCCACACCTGCGCTTCGGGCACTTGGTCTGGAAAAGCTTAGCCATCACTGCTGAAGTCTGTAGCATCCTCTTTGACCGCTGGAGGTGAACTAAGTGTGCTGGGTTGAATGTTACAGAAGATTGATTATTTTAGATTCCCTCGGGCAACCTGTGCCAAGAACATACTCTCCATGCGGTGGCCTTTCAAGCTGGACTGCCAATAATGATGTGGGCTCCTCTCCAAATTCTTTCTCTCTCTCTCTCTCTCCTCCCCCAATTGTCCCTGCTCAGAAAAATGATGCCAAGGCAATTTGCTTGCACCGTGTAAGCAATTTTGGCTAGGTTGATTCACCCTATTGCAGCAAGACTGGGAAAGTCATAGATTGGATGATAGATCTGCAGAGGAAGCCAGGAGGCTGAACAGAAATGCTTCCAAGTGTCGAAGACTCGCTTGGTTTTTTTTTTCCCTCAACGTTCGGCAGCTGCAACCACCTGCTTGAATTTCAAATTTCTTGGCAACTGCGGGAGAAATAGCCATTTATTTAAAAGAGGCCAAACGAGATCCGTATTTATTTCGCTCATTCGATGCCGATGGCTCATTCCAAGGGGGGCTTACGTGGGAGAACTTTCTGGTGGCTTATTTCTCATTATCATGCCCAGGATGATAAAGGTGGGTTTCAGCAGGTTCTGACCCGTTCTGGAGAACCGGTAGCAGAAATTTTGAGTAGTTCGGAGACCGGTAGTAAACCGGTAGTAAAAATTCTGACTGGCCCCACCCTCATCTATTCTCTGCCTCCTGAGTCCCAGCTGATTGAGAGGAAATGGGGATTTTGCAGTATCCTCCCCCTGGAGTGGGTTGGGAATGGAGATTTTACAGTATCCTTCCCCTGCCACGCCCACCAAGCCATGCCACACCCACCAAGCCACACCCACAGAACCGGTAGTAAAAAAAAAATGAAACCCACCACTGTCTGGATACCAAAACATCTTGGCTTTATCCTGGGTTCTGCATGTATCCAGATACAACATGGTAAGTCGGTAAAGAAGTGGCACAGCTATGAAGATTGGTGAGCAAACGCCACCAATGGAACCAGCACCTACTGAAGTTTGGAAAAAGTAACTGAGTTTGGAAGTCAAAGTGCAAAGAACAACTATTAAGATGATTAAAGGCCTGGAGACTAAAACATATGAAGAACGGTTGCAGGAATTGGGTATGGCTAGTCTAAAGAAAAGAAGGACTAGGGATGACATGATAGCAGTGTTCCAGTATTTGAGGGGCTGCCACAAAGAAGAGGGGGTCAATTATTTTCCAAAGCACCAGAAGGCAGGACAAGAAACAAGGGATGGAAACTAATCAAGGAGAGAAGCAACCTGGAATTAAGGAGAAACTTCCTAAAAGTGACAACAATTAACCAGTGGAACGTGTTGCCTTCAGAAGTTGTAGGTGCTTCATCGCTGGAGGTTTTTAAGAAGAGACGGTCTGAAATGATATAGGGACACCTGCTTGAGCAGGCGGTTGGATTAAGAGACTTCCAAGGTCCCTATCAGCTCTATTCTGATTGATTGAAGTTCAGTTCAGTTCTAAACAAACTTGCTCAGTTCCCAGAATGCAAAGGAATGCATTTCGTGCAGACAAAAACACACCATTTTATGTGAGTTGCCTGCTGCCGATGCAAAAGCACTATCTAGGACATGCTTTCATTGAACGAATACCTCTCGCTGGCTAGGTTTTCTCGAAGTTTATTTGATTGCAAGCCAAGCAGAGCCACGTAAAAGTAAGGTGGGTGAGGTGGCTGTATAAAACAAAATAGACAAATAAAACAAGAGAAAATGCCACTCCGTAGGGATTTGATAAATTGCCTCTGAATCTGTTAAGGATATTCTTGGCTCATAACCGATGTTACGGGTTATTGAGCAGAGTACCTCTTGAGTATGCACATGAAAACAGCTGAGAGTGTTTATGAATAATCACAGTTAACATACAGACACACTGAGTTGTGGTAGTCTTACTTTTAGGAAAAAGTAAAGCAAAGTCCAATAACAATCCAGGTCATACACAGATAAGGTGATAGTTAAAATATCAATCCAGGGATATTCCAAGTACAAAGTCTTCTTACCAGTTGTTGTAGTCATTACACAATAAAATAGTTCTTCTTGATTTTCAAACAGAAACAAGTTCAATATTAAAACATTCAATAAATAGTAGAAAGCAACAAGTAGCAATGATCAAACAGTGGTCATGCAGAGAGAACAGGTAGAGAGTAACAGCAAATAAGCAGATAAAATGGTGTAGTGTTCACAAGCCATGATTTAGGCTTCCCCTTAAGTACATTGGCTACAGAGCTTAGCCAATCAGGATACAGGGTGATGCAATACAGTCTTAAAGCAATATAATACCTTTTGACTGCAAACATATATTGATAGTTTATATATTGCCTGACCAACTAGTTAGACAATTTATTGATTTATTTATTTGGCAGTATTTATATGTACAATAGCCATTTCCTAACAGCCATTTCTTTTAAGGAACATTTCCTACCAGCCATTTAAAGAGTGGCATGTCCCTTTGATTTTTTAATTTTTTTTTTCATGGATTAGTTATGCAATTTGAGTGCAGCTGATTCTGGTGCTGAATGCAAGAAGGATGTTCGGCCATTAAAAAGAATAATCTTGATATGGTGCCATAAACACTTAACTAAGAATTTTTCCAGAGGTGGGTTTTACTATCCAGTTGCTCAGACTTGCTTACAGATGACCAGGGACTTTTGCAAAAGACATCAAGGGAGGAATTGTGAAAACTCATCTATTTTCACTATCGGATGATTCTCACCCTGGTCATCACTTCTTTATCCGCCTAGTATCGGGAAGGAGATATAGAAGTGTAGTCAGCCGCACAAACAGGCTGAAGGACAGTTTTTATCCGTGGGCTGCCAGACTCCTGAATGAGAAATAACATCATAACTACATAGTATGGTGGACTTCAGGGCTGGCGCAATGTGTAACGTGTTCAAACTGGTGCAATAGGACTGAGTGTTTTGTTAATATGATTTATTGGGTTAGGGATTTTCTGTCTTCACTGTGAGTTGTATTGTGTTGGGGTGTGTGTGCACTGAGGGAGCTCAACCAATCTCATTGTACATATGTTGTGCCCTGACAATAAAGATTTGAATTGAATCTTCCTTTCTCAAACATTCATTGGGGGGTGGGTGGGAAGCAACTGATGTGGGAAAAGGCAGAAGGTTTAGAAATGAACAGGAATTATTTTCTGGATTATTATCATTCAGAGTATGGTGAGAACGCAGCAGAAAAGAAGTAAACATATACACACAATCCACATAATTATATACTGTACAAAATTTCTACCGATTATGGCAGCGGCCTCATAATTGTATATCCAGATTCAGCTATACCGGCATTGCTTCATGCAAATCTTCTAGGGAACCACAGACAGTGCATAAAATCAAATTTTCCAGATTGAAATAATTCCATAGGTATGGTGGGAACTGATCGTGAGATGCTAATGTATACTGGAGTAGCAGAAGTGGACAACCGAGGTGATTTCTACTTTTTAATAACCAATTTGCAATTGTTTTCATACATTTCCATGTTTACATTCACAATCTATTCTCTGCACATAACATTCAATTCATTGCCATCATGCCTGCTGGTCTCTCTCTTGGTAGCTACCAGCCTTCCTACCTCGCTATGTTTTTAAGATTACTTTTATTTTTATTTTTTTTTACAAGCTCAGCTAAGTGGCGAAAAAGCATTCTTTTTATTTCTAAGAATGGCCCCGGAGGTGTCCTTAAAAATCATAATAGTGAATGCCCGCAGAGTAGTTCTTTACGTTTGAATTTGCTCCTCTGTTTTGAACAAAATAAAGAGCGATACCAAGCATCCACAAGAGCTGACTCTGTTGAAAGTTGGATGATCTGAAATGCTATACGATGCCAACTTTTCCTATTTGGAGGGAGAAAATCTCTTTTTCTGCCTGTTTTTGGCGTGAATGCAAATCCATTATTCTGTACCAGATGACAAGTAGAATTGACTTTGCTGCAGTAATAGTCCTGTATTTGTCTATTCTTAGTAGAACTCCATTCAATACTTCCAGACTGACTTTTATGGATGGATTGAAACAGAAGGTGGATGACACTGTATTAATGCAACATTAGATGAAATGCATTTTGTTGCTAGTTTGCAAAGTCGTGTCCGACCCATCGCGACCCCATGGACAACGTTCCTCCAGGCCTTCCTGTCCTCTAACATCCTCTGAAGTCCATTTAACCTCACGCCGACTGCTTCTGTGACTCCCTCCAGCCACCTCCTTCTCTGTCGTCCCCTTCTTCTTTTGCCCTCCATCGTTCCCAGCATTAGGCTCTTCTCCAGGGAGTCCTTCCTTCTCATTAGGTGGCCAAAGTATTTGAGTTTCATCTTCAGGATCTGGCCTTCTAAAGAGCAGTTAGGATTGATTTCCACTAGGACTGACCAGTTGGATCGCCTTGCAGTCCAAGGGACTCACAGGAGTCTTCTCCAGCACCAAGGCCTCCATTGTTTGGCGCTCAGCCTTCCTTATGGTCCAGCTTTCACAGCCAGACATTGCAACTGGGAAAACCATGCATTAGATAAAAGCAAATAATATGGACACTTGTTTTGGTGTGCAAGGCAAGGATTAAGGGTGAAGCCATTATGATGGGTCTACACGCATGAACCAGCTATTAGATTTTGGAAAGAAAGAACAGTATAGGTAGTCCTTTTATGGCCACAATTGAGCCCAGAATTTCTGTTGCTAAGCGAGACATTTATTAAGTGAGTTTTGCCCCACTCTATGACCTTTCTTGCCACATTTGTGAAGCAAAACACTGCAGTTGTGGAGTTAGTAACACGGTTGTTAAGTGAAACCGGCTTTCTCATTGATTTTGCTCGTCAGGTCACAAACGGGGATCACGTGACCCTGGGACATTGCAGCCGTCATAAATAGAGTCAGTTGCCAAGTGTCTGAAGTTTGTTCACATGTCTGTAGGGAACGCTGCAATAAGTGTGAAAATGGCCAGAAGTCTTTCTTTGTCCAGGGCTGTCATAACATTGAATGGTCACGAATGAATTGTTGTCAGTCGAGGTTTACATTGGTTTTTATTCCAAAATCTTTTGTGGCCTGCAGGAGTGGGATTAATAGGAAACCTCGCACGAAATATTTCTGCTTTATTGCTGTGTCATGAACAAGTTTTTCTGGTCTTTCAAAAGCTAAATGCCAGAAGATTTCAGGAATGGCCCCTCCTCCTCTTGCTCCTTGCTAATTCCCTGTAGAAGATCTCTCCTTCTCTCTCTCTCTCTCTCTCTCTCTCTCTCTCTCTCTCTCTCTCTCTCTCTCTGGGGAAGAGAGGGTTATAAGACTGTACAGGAATTTAAAGTATGCAGCCAACTCCCTGACCCTGTGCCTTTCTGAGTCTGCTGTCCTAGGAGGTGTTTTTTTTTTTTTTCTCTTCCTTTTTTCTAATAAGGGAGATGAAGTTTTTGGAGGATGGCAAAGCCAGGCATGAAGTCAAGGCTCTATAGGTCCTCAAACAATAACAGGGCAACTTTTTAGGACAGATCTGGGATGCTGATCTGGGATGTTGCAGACAGGGTGCAGAACCCACCCAGGGGTGGGTTCTAAATTTTTTTACTACCGGTTCTGTGGGTGTGGCTTATTTTGTGGGTGTGGCTTGGAGGTCATGTGACTAGGTGGGCATGGCTAGCTGGTCAGAGTCATTTCTGGAAGGTCCTCGCACTTACGACCAGTCCTCGCACTTACGACCCGACTCATTTGTTTGCTTTTAACACTGATCAGCTGTAGGATGGCCCTTTGAAGCCCCGCGGCAAGAGTTTAAACAGTTTTTTTTCCCTCTAGTCATCAGCTGGGACTCAGGAGGCAGCAATAGATTGGGTGTGGGACCAAATAAAAGGTAAGAATAACGTGGGGGGGGGGGTGGGAGGGCGGGAGGGGGGGGGAACCGGTTCGGTGACGTCATATCGTCACCGCTACCGGCTCGGCCGAACCGGACCAAACCGGGAGGAACCCACCACTGGTTGCAGATAATTCCAGACAATAATTTATCCATACTGGACATGCCCATTTACAAATGCTGTCACAGCATATCAGCACACTGGATGGTAAGCCAGTATGGTGTTCTTGGTTGCGATTTTTTTTTTCTAGCCCCCCCCCCAAGGATCTTTTCTGCCTCTCCTTCTTTTTTTCAAAAAAATATTTTTTTTTTATTTTTACTATATAAAGAAAGAGCAACAGTTTCAATAGCTATATAAACAGTGTGTTGTCTGGTTACGGTTAGTTTGAGCAACAGTCATCATCATCATGTTCATTAGTAGTGATCATATAATAACAGTATTTTCTCAAGAGAACATTAATACTTAATTGTTAATACTAAATCATATTAATAATAAACATATAATAAACCCTTATGGTAAAATTAATCCTTCTCTTATAATTTCTTTTTTAAAATAATTTTTATTAAACAGTTTTTAAAAAAAAAACAAAGAAAGAAATTTTTACAATTTTCTTCTTTTCAACATTTTTGCATCAGTAAACATTTCTTACGTATCCATTTTTCTCCCTTACTTCAATTTACCATGGATACATATGATTTGAGTCTAATATTGATTTACATACATAAAGATAACAATGTACCCAATTTCAAGCATACATTCTGTGTCCATTCCATTTCCACTTGTTTGTTACTATATTTCAACTCCTATATCTTCCTCATTTACTCTTTCCTTGCCCTTTATACCTCTCCTCTAACCATTCATACCATATCATATAGTATTCTGTTTCCTCCTTTTCTTGTACTTCTTTTGTGAGCTTGTCCATCTCTGTGCACTTTTCTAATCAGATTTTCTTCCGTTGGTGTATTATTATTTTTCCAATTTTGTGCATATATTTATTTATTTATTTATATTTAAATTTATATACCGCCCTTCTCCCGAAGGACTCAGGGCGGTGAACAGCCAAAGGTAAAAAACATAAAAATACAAAAATTTAAAAGCAATATAAAATGTATTAAACAATTTGGCCCAACAATTTAAATACCCCATTTAAAATTAAAATTAAAATTAAACAGTTAGAAAAGTTAGGCCAGCCTGGCTTGTGGAAATAAAGTCTTGAGGGCCCGACGGAAAGTACGTAGATCCGGAATCGTCCGTATCTCCGGGGGGAGCTCGTTCCAGAGGGCAGGTGCTCCCACAGAGAAAGCTCTCCCCCTCGGGGCCGCCAGTTGACATTATTTGACCGACGGCACCCCAAGGATTATTATTAAATAATAATATATTATTCTTGCCACTGTTGTAATATGTATAATTAAATATTGTATTATTATTATTATTATTATTATTATTATTATTATTATTATTATTATTATTATTATTATTATTATTATTATTATTATTATTTTGGTCATATATCTCTGGAAGTATTCCTAACAAAAATATTTCTGGCTTCATCTCTATATGTTGTATGGTTATCTCTTCTAAATATATTCTCACTTTACTCCAATATTGTTTTATCTTGGGGCACATCCACCACATAGATAAAATTCTCTTATAAATGTTCTGATTTCTGTTTCTGTTATTTAACCATTGATAAAATGAATCCCATGTTTCAAAATATTCTGTATCTTCCTTCTCTTTAATTTCAAGTGTTTAATCTATCCACTTCTGCACATTCTACTTTTTTTTTTATTATTATCTTCTCATCTGTAGAGATCTCCACACCTTTCCAATGTTGTGCAATATAAGGAAAAAGTAAACAACCACGAATCTACAATCTCTGTCTACCTACAGATTTTGTAGGTTTTCCATTTGTGGAGCATCTTTTGAGCCTCTAGAGAGGCTCCTCATGAATGGTTTAATAGTCTTTCATACTGGAGAAGTTAGAAGTACATCGTGGAACTGGATGGTGGGTTTTTCCATATCTACAATTCTGTTTCTGTTATTTCTTTCACCTTCTAACTACCGGGTGGTATCCTCTCGGCAGCTATGGACATAAGAGTGGTGCGCAGAGGAATAAAAGTAAAGATAAAAGGTTCTCCTCGCAGATATGTGCTAATCGTTCCTGACTCTAGGGGGTGGTGCTCATATCCATTTCAAAGCCGAAGAGCCAGCGCTGTCTGAAGGCGTCTCCGTGGTCATGTGGCCAGCATGACTCAACGCCAAAGGCGCCCGGAACACTGTTCCCTTCCCACCAAAGGTGGTCCCTATTTTTCTACTTGCATTTTTTATGTGCTTTCGAATTCCTAGGTTGGCAGAAGCTGGGACAAGTAACGGGAGCTCACCCCGTTACGCGGCACTAGGGATTCAAACCGCTGAACTGCCGACCTTTCTGATCGAGAAGCTCAGCGTCTTAGCCACTGTGCCACCACATCCCTTTTTGCGCAGAGGAATACTTTCACATATGGGTGATGTTATGGGACATTATTGCACCAGGCTGGAAAGCGAAAGACTGTGAGTTCTAATCTTGCTTTAGCCATGAAAGTCAGTTGAGTAACCTTGGCTCATGTCATTCTCAACCCTACTCCCAGAGTTGTTGTGGTGGAGAGCATAGTAGGAGGAAGAGGTGCTGGGCATGTTCACCACCTTGAGTTAATTGTCAAAAAAGGCAGGATATAAATAAATAAGGCATCTTTTGAAATGAGAGTGGAACTAGATGTTGGTTGTTTACAGGCTGGGATCTGCAGAAGAAGAGCAGGCAGAACCGGTGGTGTGGAGTTTAACATGTCATCAGTTTAGAGTCTTTGCATTGCCACAAGAGACCCAAACCCAGCCTCCCTTGAATTCCGTTGACCCTCACCTAGTGCTAATTTTGTGCTGACTGTTAGTTGGCCGGATTCTTGTGTGAAGGCTTCAATAAATAATTTATGCTGCAACCTGCATGAATGGGTCTGATTCTTTGCCTCTGCTTCACTTTTCACTCAATTGAGAACCATCTTAGAAACTACAAAGTTAGATGGGCCAGGGAGTGTGGAAGGCCTTGAGGAGATGCCCTTGAAGATATTGGTGTGTACAGACTGTGTAGTTTCTCTTGCACTTAGTAGAACTATAGTCCTGCTGCTAACAGTTGTCCTTTCTCCAGTTTTACTCAAGGGATCCTGTTTTGCCTTACCCCATCAAAACAGGAAGAGAATATGGCAATAGTGTGCTAGTTTTCCCAAGATGAGCTTCACAGCTGCCATTTCAATGGCATGTTGGAGATATATCTCCAAAGGGATGGGTGAAGTAAGATGGAAAGTACATGGGATTGGATTCCATTACTATTTAAATTGCATTAAAATGATTCTAGTGAAGAGAAGAACCAGGGGAGACAGGATAGCAGTCTTCCAATATTTGAGGGGTTGCCACAGAGAGGAAGGGATCAAGCTATTTTCCAAAGCCCCCGAAGGCCAGACAAAGAATAATGGATGGAAACGGATCAAGGAGAGATTCAACCGAGAAATAAAGGAGAAATTTTCTGACAGTGAGAGCAATCAACCCATGGAACAGAAGTTGCCTTCAGAAGTTGTGGGAGCTTCATCACTGGAGGCTTTCAAGAAGACACTGGACTGCCATTTGTCAGAAATGGTGAAGATCTCCTGCTTGGGTGGGGAAGTTGGACTAAATGACCTACAGGGTCCTTTCAAACTCTCAATCTGTTAAATCTGAAAGGTTGTAGCTAGGATGGCTCCCATCCATGTTTGTGTGCTGTCTAATCATGGCACAGTTTGCTAGGAACCTCTGAAGGCCTTTGGGAGCTCCATCCCAGAGTTGATGCGTGGAACCTAGAGGTGTGATGATCCCGTTTTGGACCCTTGCAATAGTCATGCTGCAGGGTACCTCGCTAAAATGGGTTACGTAACCACTTTTCATTTGTGAGACGAGATGGTTGGAGTTGCTCGGCCTTTGGGTGTTGCCAAGGGCCTGTCAGCTTGCCCTTGACAGATTTATTTAGGCACCTGCTTGGATGCTACACGCCCCGGGAGAGGAATGGAAGAGACAGAACAGCTTGCTGGGATTGACAGGTGTTTTCCTGTAGCTCTGAAAGGGGCTCAGCATTCCAGAACTTCGACACACCCTTCATAATTACACAGGAGATCTTCTTTACCTCCTCGCCCCAGCCTTAAATCTAAAAATAAATTTTAAAAAGCTTGGGAAAAAATAGTGAGGATTGGAAGCGGTCCAAGCAGGTTCTAAAAACAGGCCGTAATCAGGAAGTTGTCATGATTTCCTTGGTGCAGGAAACCACTCCTTTGTGGTCACAATAGCATAAAAGCTGCTCCATCTTAAACATAGTATATATGGAGCAGGGGTCCCCAACCTTTTGGACTTCAGGGACCACTACATTCATCATTTTAAATCCCACGGACTACTAATATGATCTGCCTCATGACTGGCTGGGTGGGCGTGGCTAGGTGGTCATGTGATTGGGTGGGCGTGGCCAACTCAATGTCACTCACGTCAAGGGGTCCCTTGCCAGCCTCTACTCGCCCCGCCCCTCCCAGCCACTCCTCGCCTCCCCGCCTGGGCTCCTTGGGGCCCCAACAGGAAGCAGTTGTTGGAGCCAAGCAGCCACCACGAGAAAGAGTTGGCACAACAGTTCTTCAAATTGGAGCTGGCTGAGAAGGAGACTCAGTAGAAGCACCTCGCTGAGGACTACGAGCATAGGCTTTCCAAGCAGAGAGAAGACCTGCAGGAGTGCAAGGCCAGGTACCGGCGCCTGGAGGCTCAGCGGGCTGAGATGGTCAGCCAGTTCCAGGCCACGATGCAATCCCACTGGAACAAGGCCCTCCGACTCCTTGCCACCAGCGGCGCTTCCCTCCAGCCTTCCCCAAAGCCCCACACCAGGAGGCTGAAGCAGACCCCAAGTCGGAATTTCTGCCCCCCTCCGATCCACACGAAAAGACCCCGAAGGGGGAGACTCTCTGCAGCAACACAAACGTTCATTGCACGTATCTGTCCCAGGGGCTGTAGTTTGAGGACCCCTGGTTTAGTGCAATATAAAAAAACGCAAATAATTTTTCTGTGGACCACCAAAAGTTTCTCATGGACCACCAGTGGTCCACGGAGAACCAGTTGGTGACCGCTGGTATGGAGTCCACAACCCCCCGCCCCAAAAAGGGTTTTATCAGAAGTTTTGAACTACTACTTTATTTTAGGAATTCTGGCTCAGAATTCTTATCTCTGGTATCTTCAAGGTAGGATGGACTTTGACTGTCATACAATAATTCATATTTTCAGCAGGTTGAAGATGGCTTCTGTAGATACTTTGGAAGAGCTCCATTGGCTGTACTAATGGTTGTTTCATGCTCACACACATTTTTTTAAACCCAAATCTGAGAAACCAAACTCATCTTCTTTTCTCTGATAGCAAATTAAAATTAAATATGAGTTGAAAGCGAGGTTAAGGGAAACGCTGTAGCAAATGAAGGTGAACTTCAAAAGGAAAACATTGTTTTTAATGGTTGATTTTAAAATGTAATTTTGTTTAAAAAAAAAATTCTGCAGTGAAACATTGAACTGGTTTTCCTTGACACAATCCAGAACATTTCATAACAATTCAATGTTATGAAAGTTGAACCTGTGGGTTTAAGCATCTATTTCTTAACATCCTGCTATGCAGAGATAATTGAAACAAGGAGAATTCAAGATTTGACTTGCTGCAATATTATTGGGATTAAAGAAAGCACTTAAAACCCGGTTATCTCAACAGGCTTTTGAGAGGGATTTTCCTTGCATCAGAATATATATAATTATATGGGATTATGATTCCTTGACGTAGGAATAGGGTATTTTATGATGAATATCATTTATTGTTAAATAAATGCTATTTTTGCTGTTTTAATTTTGTTTACGTACTATAATAAGGTGCTCAGTGCTGATTGACAATTCGAAAAGCACATAAGAATTAAGTTTTTACTTGATAAAACGTTTTAATAATAATAATAATAAAAAGAATCAAGTTTTTATCCGACACAGTTTCTTCACCACACCAGTTTTCATGAGATTCCTCAGATGATATGCTATAGTCTCACTTTCGGTCTTTTTGTGTTCATATGAATTTGTGCACCTTGTATTAAGAGGGAACTCACTGCCTCACACAAGGGGAGAAGCATAGAATTCAGTAAAGGGATGATGTAAAATCTTTGTGACATTTTGATTGAATGTGGATAGGATTGGGACTGTGTAGCATTTTTGGATTCAGATGGAAAAAGGCGTAGAAAACAACTTAAAATCCAGAAAGCTTTTCCAGAGATCGCTCTGCAGCCCCATAGGGCAGCAGAGAATCCATAGAACATAGAATATTAAGAGTTGGAAGGAACCTTGGAGGTCTTCTGATCCAGCCCTCTGCTCAAGCAGAATACCCTAGACCAGGGGTCTCCAACCTTGGCAACTTTAAGACTTGTGGAATTCCAACTCCCAGAATTCCTAGAATTATGGGAGTTGAAGTCCACAAGTCTTAAAGTTGCCAAGGTTGGAGACCTCTGCCCTAGACATGGGATGTCAAACTCGATTTCATTGAGGGCCGCATCAGGGTTGTGTTGATATCAGCACTTCAAGCTGCATTTACTCTAGTGCTGACATAAGAAGGAGAAGCGGAGGCGTCTGGAAAGGGACGTATGACTTTTCACCTACTTATTTTCCCTGGAGATAATATCCCCTAGGAGATGGGATGGGAGGGGGGAAATTCCTTTGAGCTGGAGCAGTAGATTAGGGGTAGAGTGACTTGGAAGATGGCCAATGAGTGCAGGGGAGTGGGGAATGGAAAGGGAAGGTTTTGGGTCTGGAAGTCAGTGTTGGCTATGATGGAGTCGGATTTAGAATGTCGTGCTTAATAAATGGGAGTTTTCTTCAAAGACTTTGTTTGAAATGCAATTTATTTGAGACGACCTCGAAACCTGATAGTTTAATCTTTGGGGGGGGAGGGGTAGGGAGAGCGTGGACAGGGGGGTTGTGGACAACATGATGCCACTCATGTCGGGGGCGCCTGTGGTAGCTCAAGTGCTCTGCCAGTGAAAACGGATTCCCAAGCTCCATTTCCAGCTGCGACAGTCTCCTACAACTCTCTGCCAACAAAAACGGAGCTCGGGGGCTCCCGAGCTCTGTTTTCAGCTGGGACGGCATCCTGTAACACTCTTCCAGTGAAAATAGAGCTCGTGAGGGCCGCGCGCAGCCCTCCTGAGCTCCATTTTTGCTGGCAGAGGCACCATGGGCCAGTCCTTTGCTGTTTCCCAGGGCAGCAGATCTACAAGTTCTGAAGGCAAGGCATTCCACTGGTTAATTGTTCTCACGGTTAGGAACTTTCTTGTAGTTCTAGGTTGCTTCTCTCCTTGATTCGTTTCTATCCATTTATCTCGTTCTGCCTTCAGGTGCTTTGAAAAATAGTTTGACCCCCTCTTCTTTGTGGCAGCTCCTCAAATATTGGAAGACTGCTATCATGTCTCCCCTAGTCTTTCTTTTCATTAAACTAGACATACCCAGTTCCTGCAATAGTTCTTCGTATGTTTTAGCCTCAAGCCCCCAAATCCAGGAAGATTGGCTTGGTTTAAAGAACTGTCGAGAGGAGCTATGTGAATTTTCCACTTGTCTAGAACTACATTTCCCCCTGTAAATCTGAAGCATGTGTCAGCCCTGGGATTTAATGTATGGAATTTTCTGGGAACGAGGATCGCTGTTTCTAAAATATTGCAGAACAGGAGCAGAGATTTTTGTAGTAACAAATAAGTGTGATTTGCATCTTCTCCAATAAACTATGGATCAATTAAAAAAAAAATCAAAGTCAGTAGGAAAAACCCCACCTTACACATTGCTAAATGAGGGCCAATAGATGGGGATGGGGAAGGAATGGAGGTAGTAACAGATTTTATTTTCCTGGGTTCCAAGATCACCGCAGATGGGGACTGCGGCCAAGAAATTAAAAGACGCTTGCTCCTGGGGAGGAAAGCTATGGCAAATCTAGACAGCATACTAAAAAGCAGAGACATCACCCTGCCAACAAAAGTGTGTATAGGCAAGACTATGGTTTTCCAAGTTGCCATGTCTGGCTGTGAAAGTTGGACCATAAGAAAGGCTGAGGGCCAAGGAATTGAGGCCTTTGAACTCTGGTGCTGGAGAAGACTCCTGCGAGTCCCTTGGACTGCAAAGCAATCCAACCGGTCAGTCCTAGAGGAGATCAACCCTGACTGCTCTTTAGAAGGCCAGATCCTGAAGAGGAAACTCAAATCCTTTGGCCACCTAATGAGAAGGAAGGACTCCCTGGAGAAGAGCCTAATGCTGGGAACGATTGAGAGCAAAAGAAGGGGACGGCAGAGAATGAGATGGCTGGATGGAGTCACTGAAGCAGTCGGCGTGAGCTTAAATGGACTCCAGGGGATGGTAGAGGACAGGAAGGCCTAGAGGAAAGTTGTCCATGGGGTTGCGATGAGTCGGACACGACTTTGCAACTAACAACAACAAATGAGGGCCAAAGTACAGATAGTCCTTGACTTATAACCATTTGCTTAGCATCTGTTCGAGGTTACAGCGGCACTGGAAAAAGTGACTTATGACTAATCCTTGAATTTATGACCTTCGCACAATCCCCATGGTCACGGGATCAAAATTTGGGTAGTTGGGAGCTGCCATGTATTTATGAGTGTTGCAGGATCCCAGGATCATGCACGATCACCATTTGTAACCTTCCTAAGCTGGCTTCCAATAAGCAACGTTAATGGGGGAAACTGCATTCGCTTAATGACCGCAATGATTATTTAGCAATCGCAAATGATTCGCTTAACCATGGCCAAAAGGGTCATAAAAATCAGACGCAACTCACTGAACAACCACTTTGCTTAGCAATGGAAATTATGGTCCCAGTTGTTGGGACCATAAATCAAAGGAACATCTGTATCCATATGGTATCCTTGTTTCTAAAATTATATATTCTAACCCCGCGATGGCAAACCTATGGCACCCGTGCCACAGGTGGCACGTGGAGCCATATCGGTGGGCACGCAAGTGTTGCCCTAGCTCAGCTGATTTTGGGGCCTTCTGGGCCTACCGGAAGTCAGGAAACAGGCTATTTCTGGCCTCCGGGGTGTGTGTGTTTGGAGAAGGGCGTTTTCGCTCTCCTCAGGCTCCTAGAAAGGCTCTGGAGCCTGGGGAGAGCAAAGAATGGGCCTTCCAGTCCCACTGGAAGTTGGCAAATGGGCCTTTCCCGGCCTCTGGAAGGCCTCCCGGGGAATGGGGAAGGCTGTTTTCGCCCTCCCCAGGCTCCAAGAAAGCCTCTGGATCCTGGGGATGGCAAAAAATGGGCCTACTGGGCCCACCATACCATCGTGTGCCAAAAGCGGGGGGAGGGCAGGGGTGTCACGCATATATGCGCGGGGGGGGCACACTGAATTATGGGTGTGGGTATGCGTGGGCACGACCACCCCCACTCCCCCCCACTTTTGGCACACGGCAAAAAGGTTAGCCATCACTGCTCTAACCCTTTTGTCATTGCAGTAAACTTTGAATCTTTGGGGATGTCACTAACTTGGATATGAGGCACTGCAAGAGCTTGGCAGTTGGTTACGAGACTATTGTTCTGTCTCACAGATCATTCTAGATTTTTGCTCTAAATTCTGTTTCCATCCTCTCTGAGAATTGTAAGGCAGGGCGGTTTTATTTTTCCACGTCTGTGAGATCTCAGCCAACGATCAACAAGGAAGAAATAAGTTCTCAACATGCCATTCGGGAACTAAGTGCGATCTTCGGGATGAGGTAAAAGAGTATCTAGAACGGTGTGGATATAAAGAGATTATTGTAGGTTAGAAAAACGCACTTTCTAAAATGGCACCTTTCTATCTGAACTGTACTACTTTGACTTCGACGATTTAATGCCTCTCTTATAAAAGACTAATAATTCTTCATAATAATAACCATCTCTTTTTTTTATGAAAGTTTTCAATTTTTTTCAAACACACATACAAACAAACAAACAATGCATTTTTTCTGAACAGAGTATTGGCCGAGTCACAGTTTATACCGCTTTTAGTTTCTCAAATACCATTTTATATATTTCACTTCTCGCCATAGAATTCTTTCTCTCTAATTTTTTATTTTATTTTCCTTCTATTTCTTCAAATATATAAACAATATTATCATTCACCCTAATCTGTAATCTTAATCATTTTTTCTTTTTCCACTCCTCTCTTTACTTTTTTCAAATTGAAACCCTTTAAATTGAAATCAATCATTTTTCTAAAATCTAAACCTAACTCTAAATTATCTTATTCAAATATTCTCCCATTACTCCCTTTTCACAATGCAATATAATTTCAAATATTTTCCCTATATTCCATCATTCCAATCATATTTAGTATTCAGCAGTTTTACAATTATCCCTTTTTTCCATTTCTTTTTTTATCAGTTTCCACATATTTTCCCTAGATTCCATTATTCCAATTATGAATCTTAATTTTCATACACTTACATATATAATTAATTTCCTTCCCTCTCTTCCATTTCTATTTTTCCAATTTAACCATAATATAATTTCAAATATTTTCCCTAAATTCCATTATTCCAATTATAAATATTTAATATTCACACAATTATACATATATAGCCCATTTCCTTCCCTCTTCTCCATTTCTTTTTTTATCAGATTAACCAAATAATACAATACTACAATTTACTTAAGTATATAAACCCAATTTTCCATTCCTTTTTTATATTATTATTATTCCATCTCTTGAGGGACATAGAAAATCTGCAGAATCAAGAAGCAGATAGGGCTGGTATCTTTCTCTCTGGCTTGCTAATTTTCTTAGTAGATGGATTTATATACCGTATTTTTTGGAGTATAAAACGCACCTTTCCCCCCCCAAAAGGGGGTGAAAAGTTAGATGTGTCTTATATACCGAATGTAGCCCTGCCTACCCATTGGCCCTCATCTTTTGGCCTCTGCCTCGCAGCAGTTACCTCCTTGCAAGCAAACAGCAAGAAAAAACAGCTCCTTTCAGCTTCAGCACAGCCTAATTAGCACAAGTTGATTGGATCGGCCTCCCGACTCTCAGATGAGTTGCTCTCAGCTGTTTTGCGCAGTGCTCTGCTACTTGCTGCAAAGAGGTAAATTGCTGGAGCAGATTTTTTTTTCCTTGTGCTAATCAAGCTATGCTGAAAACGAAAATGAAAGTAAAGCAGGCTGTTTGCTGCAACAAGGCAAAATTGCTCAGAGACAGAGGGAGATTTCTTTTTCTTCTTTTCCTCACCAAAAAAGGTAGGTGCGTCTTATACTCCAAAAAATACGGTAATCTTTTCTACACGAATTTTCTCTATATTTTAAAGCGTGACAACAAAATTACGGATTGCTGCATCTCCAATTGAGAGTTGGATGAAAAGGGATTCTGCGTCAGAGGCTGGAATTTAAAGAGGAGCCTTGTTTGAAAACTGGTGCTCCAGACTTTGGAAAAAGCATAACTGACCTGATATGAAAATTAGTGGGTTTTAATGTTACCTGCCAGGATTGGCACCTTAAGTGGCATCTGCCAAGAAATCCTGTTTAAATGGGGCAGAGGATCTTCCCCTGAATGTGACTGCTGTGCTCCTCATCAGACATTGGATCATATATAGTGGCTAGCTGCTATGTGAGAATTGATATAGGAGGAAATGCAAATTTTCTCCAGCTATCAAATACTATGCTTAATTAGATAAATGTCCTAGATATTAAATGTCTATGGAGATTCTCAGTCATCCAGGTCATGGTTGTCCCAAAGGTGCTTTTTCAAAAGGCAACTGGACTTCGTCTTTCCTTGAAGATGTTTCACTTCTCATCCAAGAAGCTTCTTCAGTTCTTGGATGAAGAAACTTCTTTAAAATTGAAGATGCTTCTTGGATGAGAAGTGTAACATCTCCAAGGAAAAACAAAGTCCGGTTTCCCTTTGAAAAAGTGCTTTTGGGTCTAGATATTAATATACAGAACACTTATTTCTTTCTTATGAACCAACATATTTTAAAATGTAATTGTTGTGGTCCACCAGCAGCCTGAGGAGCTGGCAGCAGAGTCGGACAGTGAGGGGGCTGGGAGGACAATGGGCCAGTCCTGGAGTCAGGGGAAGGCCCAGACAAGGGCTCTGCATCGGAGGCAGAGAGATGGGACCAGGGCCATCTGGGAGTGATGCACGGACTCCGGAGCCTCCAGAGGTGGATAGCAGAGAGGCAGAGGAACAGGAGGAGCCTGTTCCTAGTGCAAGTATGCGCAGAGCTGCCAGAAGGCAAGAGCAGCTAAAGCAAAAAGGACAACTCGGGAGTAAGGCCAGGAGATGATTGGCCCCTCCCATAAAGCTTAAAAGAGCAGCAAAGGCTCTTGGGCTCTTTGTAGGAAAGCAACATTGCTACATTTATTTCTTGTCAGCATCTCTTGTTTCTGAACTTCGTGGGGCTTTGCCAAGAAAAGCCTTTGGCAGGGTGCCAAAGAAGACAAAGGTTTGTGATAAGGCCAAAGGACTTTTTCTGAAGGACTTGTTTTGGAATTAATTTGGACTAAGCTGAGAATGAAGTAATTCTCAGCTGTTCTAATAAAATATGTTTGTTTAAGGACTGATTGTGTCTGGTAATAACTACTTGGGCCTAGGTCACAACAGTAATGTTTAACTTAATATATTCTTTTTTTTTTATTGAAAAAGTTTTCAAATACAAGTTTTCCCCCTTTCCCCCCCCCTCTTCCCTAACCCGCCCTTTCCACCCATCCCCCCCTGTGACTTCTTCACAACAATAGGCTATTTCATAACTAGTTACATACATAATATCTTTCCTTTCCCTTAGTCCCTTCTCGGAATACTGACCCTTAGCATATTAATCTTATAATCTGCCCTTTTTCTCCTCCCCTAAACTTATAGTGTATTATTACAATTTAACATTTAATCTTTTATATATATTAATATAACATTTTAAAGCGGCCTTCTCCCTACATCCAAATTTAACATTTATTCAATTCTGTCCATTTCCTCCACTCCCCTAAATATATGACTTAAAATCATACAATACAATTCTAAATATAATCCACTGCCCACTTTACTAAGATATATACAAAAAAGACAATAACTTTAAATTTATAATCCATGTAATATCTTCTTTGGTGTCTTTCCACTGGATTGTTAAATCCTCCACTCCCCTAAATATATGACTTAAAGATCCTTTTTCTTAAACTAATCAATCAGTAAACTAACCTATTTCAACCCTTCAGTTCCTACAAAATCATGCAATACAATTCTAAATATAATCCACTGCCCACTTTACTAAGATATACACATATCTATATATGCATTCCATTTTGTAAAAAGAAAAAAGACAATAACTTTAAATTTATAATCCATATAATATCTTCTTTGATGTCTTTCCACTGGATTGTGAAATCCATCACCCATAATAGGGTAAAATAACATGCTGGTGCAACAGTTTGTTCAAAATCTTCAATCGTCTTCTGCCCCCATCAGTAGTAGATATCCTCGCATCTGTATAAAAGTAAAAACAACCACCCGAGTGACATTATAATTATGATTATATCCATATGGTTATAGTTGTGGTATTCATCAGGATTGTTAATTCCCATCATCCTACTGAGTAACATCCAGATCTTCTGCATGCCCCGGCGTAACTCTCCTGCCTTATAACTCAAAATAATTATAATATATTTACCAAAAAAAAAAAAAAAAATTCCAGAGTAGATGATTCAAATCCAACAAAGTGAGGCTCTTTTCACATCCCAAAATCATGGCATTGCAGAGATCTGCCACAATCCTCAGGATAGTATCAAACAATTGTTCGCCTCCACTATCTTTTCAAATATTCATTCGTTTTTTAAAGTCCCTGGCTTCACTGTTGCATGGTTTAGAAATTGCTGTTTCTATGAGATCTATTTCTTTTCTTTTTCTTTTGCGGGTTGAATTTCCATCCTCGTTTCTTGCCTACCAATTGTGTATCTGCTGGTTGATTTTCATTCTGCTTTATGGGTTGTTCTTGTTGGGTTAGTTTTATCATCTCATCTTTCTTCTCCGTCACTTGTATGTCAACTGATTGATTTGCGCACTTGTCTGTGACTTGATGGTTCATCAGCTTGGTGTCGGATGACACTACTCTCTTGTTTATAGACAGACCAGCTGGGGTATCCAGGGGATCCAAAGACAATTTATCTGCAACAGTCTCTGTAATTTGATATTTTCCTTTTGTTTCCAACTCCTTTTGCTTATCCTGTATTATGCCTAAAGGTGTTAAATTCATTTTTAAAATTTTTTGATAAAAATCTTCCGCTTTTTCAACAGTGTGCAATTGATATCTTACTCCTTGATATCTCAATATTAAACCAACTGGGGTGTCCCACCTGAATAGGATATTTCTTTTTTTTAATTCAGTCACTAGAAAGCCAAATTTCTTCCTCTCCATTAGCATTTTAGTCGGGAGCTCCTTAAAAATCCAAATCTTTCTTCCATGAAATTGCAAAGTGGAATTAAAAGAGTTCTGCACAATATTATTCCTAATTTCTTTATCTGTAAAATAGATCACCACATCTCTAGGCAATTGCCTTTGCTTTGCCAACCAGGAGTTTATTCTGTAAATTCTATCAATCCTGCAATACACTTCATCAGGTTGAACCTTTAAAATCCCAGCCAGAATTTCAGAAGATATTTTCCTTAGATCATCTCTATTATTTTCCTGCAAACCTCTCAGTCTAATTGCATATTCTGTAAAATTATATTGAATCATTAAAACTTCTCTTTCAATCCTCTGTTGTACATTTTCTTCATTACCAATCTTTTGATCAGTCTCCATTTTAGATTTGTCTTCTGAGCTATTATCCTGAGTGTTTATCAAATCCTTTTTAATTTTTTGAGTCATGTCATCCAAATTCTCCTCAATTTCCTTCATTTTAGACTCTAATAATTTAGTCTTTACATCCACCCGAATCAGAAAGTCTGATAAACCATTAGCAGATTTTAAAATCTTTTGATTCAAAAAGTCAAACTTTGATTTCACCAATTCACCAATTTCTTTAATTTCCTGCTTAAATTTTTCAAGTTGCTGGTTCACAATCTCATCCCTTCTTACAATCTCTTCAAGGAGAAATTCTAATATATTAAAATCAGGTTTCTGACACTGGAGAGTTAGAATTTGTTGGTGCAGTTTCTTAAGGGGGGAAGTTCCCCCCCCGTTTGTCCAGCTGTGTAAGTCCCGATGCCATTTCCCACACAGACAAGATTTAGCAAAAAAGAGAGAAGAAATAGAAAACGAAAGGACTTTCCCTTATAAAAAAAAAAAAAAACTTCTTTTCAATCAACAGCACAGGAGCGAGGTTTTATCTACAAATGTAGCCAGTGATATTTATTCCGCTACATTGTAGTAATAAGAAACGGAAGGACTTTCCCTTTCAGCCCTTCTCCAGCCACGGCAGACACCATTTTAAAAGGCTCTTTTTCCCTCTTTCCTCTCCTCTTTTCTCTTAAATAGTTTTTTAAAGGGTAAAATACTTGCGATTCAGTATTAAGGGTCCAGCTCGTCTTTTCTTTGATTATTCTGTTAAATTCGCAGGCTTGCTCTTGACGCCTGGCTCTGCATAGGCAGAGGTCTCCCAAAGCCCAGAGCAGCGGCAGGGGATATGGGGCTTCTCATCCGCTCCGTCCCAAAAGTAAAAAAAAACTTTTGGGACTCTGCAGAGAGTTCTACCCACCCCTGCCGGCTCTATCTCCGTTTCCTCTTGGAAACGGAGTTTTTTCGAGCCGCCATTCCGCTATAAAGGCGGCTCTGACAGGCAATGGAAGCTGACGATCCCAAAGGAACGTCTGGTGGCGGCCAACAGCAAACCGGGAGTCCTCCTAACTTAATATATTCTTGAATCTCTTATACCTTACACAGTTAACCACACATCTCCATCTTATGTGTGAGTTATTATGATGTGTTCTTTCCATACTGCTGCTATCCATGTATTATATATCATATGCCAAATAAATAAATACTATTAATCTGATTTTTTTCCTATAGGAAACATGTTCTGTATTCACCTCTCTGTTTCTCTCTCCTCCATGCAGCGTCTCTGGAAGACCAATTTGTCTCCAAAGTGTTGGAGGAGACGTCAGCTTCTGCAGAGGATGAATTACAGATTGACCCTGCTATCGTGGAAGCCAGTGACCCGTTTATATCAAAAGCCCACCTTGGAATTGAGCAGGGTTCATCCGTGTCTTCTTCTGCATTAGAGGCTACGGAGGAAAATACGGTTCCAGCGAGGCTCAATCCAGATCACACTTCGGGCCCGCTATCCCAAGAGGAGCAAAAGGACATTTTGAAGGAAAGCCAAGAGATTCCCATTCAAGAACCTTCAGAAGTCAAGCCAAGTGTTGAGAACATTGCTAGCAGCAAGAGCAAGCTCCCGAGGGCGAAACCAATCGCTCTTCAAAAGAAAATGGGGGGAGAGAACTCTGAGACTGAAGTGACCATGGAAAGCCCCCCTATTCCCAAAGCTACCTACCGCTTTGATCCGGAGGAATACAATGAGACCGTGAACCCATTTACGATGGGAGGCTCCAAATGTTCAAACTCGCCCCCTGCATCTCAACCAGGTGCTGATCTTCCCAATAGTGACCCCAAGCATCCCAGCTCGGCAGGAGCTGGAGATTGCAAGACCCGGGCCGTGAAACTAGAGTTCGATTTTGCCGAAGGAGCAGAAAATGCCGAGCCCAAGAAGCTTCCGGCAAGAAAAATGGGAAAGAGGCCTAGCAGTAAGTTGTCTCCTAGGAGACAAAGAGGACCGACCACCCGGCTTGTTGTAGGTCCCGAGGATGAAGAGAAGATGATAGCTCCTGAGGCATCGGTGGCACCTCTATCCAAGGTTACCCACGCGCTGGACACCAACCAGTGGGATGATCCCGCCTTTAACCCCTTTGTGGGCAGCTCCTCTTTGCAGGATTCTCCCACACTCACAAAACGTTCATATCATTTGGACGTGGGTGACCCTTTCAAGCCGAGCAGTAAGACCTTGTCCAGCGTAGGAGCCGATTCTTGTCCTTCCGCGGAGAACAGCCTCAACGAGATCTTGGAGTCGCAAGCCCGAGAGGCCACGGGGGATGATTTGAAGACAAGCTTGGCCCCACAGAGCTCCAGATCACGGCTGATAACGTGAGTGACAGGGGGGTCTCAGCAGGGGAGGAAAGAGGGATGTCTAAAGCTGATGAAGTTCTAAGGAGGATTCTATGTCCTCCAGGCTGCCAGGAACTCAACCGTTGCAACCTATGGGGCTTGCTCTGAGTTTAAGATTATTATTGTGCACATGGCCAAAGTCACATGTGGGGCAACAGCCTTGCCCACTTTGTGCCCTTGTGATCCATCCCCTGCTAGATACTGTATATGTGTATTCCCCAATCAACAGGTGTCAGCAGCCGGCAGTCAGTAGAAGCAGCCTGCAGTACTGTACTCTAACCACTGCGCCACTACACCTCTACTTTTTTTTGAGATTTCCTCCAACGAAACTTCCTTTTTCTTCATTTTGCATACATTAATCATCTAAAACCCAGGTGGCAAACTTGCAATAACTGAATTTCACGTTGCCTTGGTCTCAGCGTATAAATCACACTCAAATCAAATTTGGTAGTATTCAAACCTGCACCAATTGAGACCTATCTATATGCAGGTTTGAAAAGAAATGGTTCAATAATTCCTTCATCCTGAGATGCTGACCTTTTTTTTTAACTCTTCCTGTCTGGGAAAGAAAGCAGTAAAAACCTGGAAGAGTTTTATTACTTTTGTCACCCACACTTCATATATTTTATTTATCCAAATTATTTGCCCCCCCCCCATCTCATGGTTCAAGGCGACTCTGAGCAGTTTACACCAAGATAAAACACACAAACACCCAGTGGTGGGATACAACTGGTGTAACAACCAGTTCGCTGAGCGTGTGTGCAGTACGTTTGAAAACAGCTCTAAAACTTACCTTCTACTGCAGCCTTTGTTAGTAAAACAGCTGATGCGCGGCAATCAGCTGGGCTTCAAACAAAGGAAATATAGGTCAGTATAGTGCAGGGGCCCAGCTGATCATTGGAGCGAACCAGTTTGCTCTCAGCTGATCGTCGGAGCTACTGGTTCACCCAAACCAATCCGAACCGGCTGAATCCCACCCCTGCAAACACCCAACAGTTATAAATATAAAAACAGATTAAATTTGCGAAAATCAAAACAAATTAAAAAGGAAAGGTTTGGAGGGGACAGATGGAGGTGCCTTTTCTGTTGGTGCACCAGCTACTTCCAGCCACAACTTCTCCTTCACGGCCCCATGCTAGGTTTTAAGAACTTTCCCGAAGATTAAAAGAGAGAGGGTGGATCTTACCTCTTGTGGTAAGATGTTCTAAAGAGCAGATGCAGAGGCAGAAAAGTCTGTTCCAGAATTTAATGTTCTCCTGGATCCCACCAGCCGAAATTCCTTGGCTGATGGGAATTGCAGTACACCCCCAGTGTCAGCATGAGTGGGGTAGGCCAATCCTGCTTTCCTGGTGTCTTGTCTTAAAGTCAACAGAAATGTTACTGTCCCCTGAGGTGTGGCCCATTTGTTGCCATCTCCCTTAATGCCCGCCAAGTCAGGAGGTGTTCTGTCCCGTACTCACACGCACCCCCACAGATGGCCCGGAGTTAATAAGCCACACGACAAAACTCTTTGAAGATAAAGCTGGCAGCTACACAGTGGCTAGCTGCCAATTCAGACTTTACTCACTCAAAACAAAGATTAGACTGCAAGCATTCCGATAAAACAGGCAGAGTGTCAACAATACAAGGATTAATCCAAATACAGTCCGATAAAGCAGGCAAAGTCCAGTAACGCAGAGATCATGGAGTATTTCCAGTTTTTGCTTGTCACAAACTGAACCGGCCACCACACCCACATTTATACCTGTGGGGTGTGGTCCAGTGACTCAGCTAATCTCTGGCACGCCTTCCCCTCTGCTGTGCACGCTTCTCCCTGCGCCTCTGTCGCGGGTCCAGCCAGCACTTATCTTCTTCGTCGCTGTCCACCTATGGCTGCGGGGATGTGCTTGGCTTTGAGCCTATCGTTTCGCCTTCGGTGTCCTCCGGAGGCATTGCCAGAGAGGATGGTCCTGGAGAGGGAGGCCGTGCCAGCTCCTCTCCCTCACTCTCAGAGTCTGCATCTGTCGATAGCCCAGGCTCAGGCAACAGAGCCACAACAGGAGGACAATTTGTGTAGCTGCCTCCAAAGCTATTTCAAGTTCTAACAAAAGTATAACTTGCCAAGGGCTTCCATCTCGGTCGTAGCTCATTAGTGTAGTCATGCATCGGTGGGAAAGCAGGATGAGCTGCAGCCTCATTGCGTGTGCAAAATACATGTGAAACAGAAAAAGCACTGTGACATTTTAGGGAGAAGTTCTTTTCACAAAGAATTTGCAGACTGAATCAGCCAACCTTCCTAAGATGGTCTCTTCTGCTCCATTAAAATTTTGTGGGCATAACATGAGGCTTAATGAGACAGGTCACCAAGCCAGATGATTAATGGTCATCTGGATTTTTGCAGCTCCACTTTATTAACCCTATCTGTTAAGGATATTGTTGTTGTGTTACCAACCAGCAGAATGTAGAGCACAGAGAAACGCTGCTGAGAGCAATGAATAAGAGATGTGCAAACTGGTTTATCAAAACTTTACTTTATAGGGAAAAAACAATCACATAGTCTTTAAATCAATCCAAGTCTTTGCCTGTTAAATCAGTCCAGTGATACAAAAATCTTCTTAACACACAAACAGTAGTTGGTTAGAATAACAAACTCACTCTGGTTCACAAAGCATGATGGTAGCAGATCCATTCACCGATGATAGCACAATGGTAGCAACTCCACACACAATGGTAGCATATCATCAACTGAATACTTACAATACCTTTCTTAAGTATGTTTACAACCAGTGATTATCTAATTACAGCATGACTCAGCATTACAATGAATCAGCAGTAAAACTTTGAAGTCACATAATACATATTCATATTAAAGTCACAGAACACATATATTGCCTGGACAACTTGTTAGGCTCAAACCATATCCTAACACTATCTATGAAAGATACAAAGTCAATGTGTTCCCAGATTCTGGATTGATCTGGATAGAGATATGATGCCATCGACTTCTTGGTATTAAAAAGCTTTTGAACAGGAAATCAGCAAGGTACCCCATGGAAGATAAGCAGGTTGGAACTGTAATTCTTAAATGTGCTAATAAATATTCGGCAGGAATCCAGAAGTGGGGAGGAATGGTTAATAAGCAACAGGGAATTGTTGAGGTCCTTTGGAAAGGAGCAAATACTAGCCTGACACATTTGTAAGATGTGACATCTCATTAACATCTGAAAGGTCATGAGAAGGTCTAAGGAGTTGCATCACTGATACAGTAGGAAACCTGTAATGCTCCAAGTATGGCTAAACTACAGTTCCCAACATCCCTGCTTATTGATTATGCTGTCTGGAATTGATGGACAGTTCAGAACATCTGGAAGGCTTCATCTTGCTTTCACCTGGCCCACATTGGCTGTTGCTTTCCAGGAATAAGAGTTTACGGATACAATTGGGTATCTGCTACATATAGACTATGGAAAGCCGTACGACTTGGCCCATCCCCTGCCTCTATAATTGAAACTCTATGCCCCCAGCTGCTAAGCCTGATTCTAAGATTTGGATCAATTATGCAGATTACACTACATTCAGTTTTGTATGCTTGCAATTTAGGGGTTGCTAATCAGCTTGTAAGGGACGCGGTAGGCTCAGTGGCTAAGACGCTGAGCATGTCGATCGAAAGGTCGGCAGTTCAGCGGTTCGAATCCCTAGTGCTGCCTAACGGGGTGAGCTCCCGTTACTCATCCCATCTTAAATGCGAACCTAGCAGTTCGAAAGCACGTAAAGAATGCAAGTAGAAAAATAGGGACCACCTTTGGTGGGAAGGGAACAGTGTTCTGTGCGCCTTTGGCATTGAGTCATGCCAGCCACATGACCACGGAGACGTCTTCGGACACCGCTGGCTCTTCGGCTTTGAAACAGAGATGAGCACTGCCCCCTAGAGTCGGGAACGACTAGCACATATGTGCGAAGGGAACCTTTACCTTTAAATAAGCTTGTGGTACTATACCAAAATCCTAAAATTTCCAGTCAGCTAGCCCTGGCAGTCTCCTTCGTTCCCATTTCTAGTTTCTGAGACCTCATCAACCTTTGATCCAAGAGTTTCACAAGCTATTAACAAGTGGCTTTGTGCGATTTACAATGAAAGCTGAGGCTCTTCAGAGATTTTAATTCCATCTGATGTTCATGCAGAAACTGTGACATTTAGATACGGTTCTTATAATAAACCCTGACACTTCTTTTGAGGTCTCCTCTTAGTCCTAAATATGTCAAGTTCTACAGCTTTTCCTAGCTTACTGGTCCTTTTCGGAGGATATCTTGCATTTATTCAGTAGGAAATATATATATATATATGGATCTTTCATGTATATTTTCTCCTTCCCTTCCATTTTTCTCCTTCTGCTTGTCTTTCTTGTCTGTTTATTTTCTGGTGCCTCAGGACTACAGAACAAGTGAAATTTCTCTGTTTTCTGTTGTAAGTACTCTTCTCTCCCCCTCCTTTTCTTTTCATTTTATTCCTTTTCTGGAAGGTTTTGGGAGTTCTCTCTGTTTCTCCTTCTCTGGTTTTCTCTCTGTTGCATGTTGCTTTTTTTTTTTCCCTCCTGCCTTTTAAAAAAAAAACAAAAAAAAAAAAACGAGTGTATTGTCCTTGGCCTCCATTTAAAAGGCACAATTTTATCTGGCAGCTTTGCTTCCCAGTGGAACAAGGAGGGAGAGATGATGACTCTGCTTGCTGTTGATGGCATTTGCGATCTTTGATAGCAGTAATAACGTTTGATTTGATCTGATTTGATCCGCTGTGGATGGCATGTTTATTTGCAGTGGATGTCTGTGCCTGCAAAATGATCCCGGCTTGTGTGTCCTTGCAAGTCTCCCAAATGAAGGTTCATCTCTGGTAACCCAATTTCAGATGGCTGTCAAGAAAATTATATGGATGCGTCCGTGAGATCAAGCTCAGTTGACAAAAAGAATTTACAGTAGCTATTTCAGAATGGGTGGTGAGAAGAATAGAATTAGAATATTAGAATAGAATTAGTAATAGAATAAATTAGAATAGAATAAGAATTAGAATTAGAATTAATTAGAATTAGAATAGAATTAGAATTAAAATTAATTAGAATTAGAATAGAATTAGTATTAGAATAAATTAGAATAGAATTAGTATTAGGATAAATTAGTAATAGAATAAGAATTAGAATTAATTAGAATTAGAATAGAATTAGAATTAGAATTAATTAGAATTAGAATAGAATTAGTATTAGAATAAATTAGAATTAGAATAGAATTAGAATTAATTAGAATTAGAATAGAATTAGTATTAGAATAAATTAGAATTAGAATAGAATTAGAATTAATTAGAATTAGAAAAGAATTAGTATTAGAATAAATTAGAATTAGAATAAAATTAGTAATAGAATAGATTTAGAATTAGAATTAATTAGAATAGAATTAGTATTAGAATAAATTAGAATTAGAATAGAATTAGTATTAACATAAATTAGTAATAGAATAGAATTAGAATTAGAATGAACTAGAATTAAAATAAAATTAGTATTAGAATAAAAGTAAGAATAGAATAGAATAGAATAGAATAGAATAGAATAGAATAGAATAGAAAGAACAGGAAATAGAATAGGAAATAGAATGGAATGGAATAGGACACAACAGAACAGAAAATATTTTTTTACTGGACACACAAGGAATTTGTCTCTGGTGCATAAGCTCTCAATGTACAAAAACACACAAAAAAGTGATGGGTCATAGATCGTAAATCATAGTTACAATCTTCAACCATAAGATACAAAACGACAAGTGATAAATCATAAGACAGCAATAGGAGAAGATAGTAGGAAAGATGAGAAGGATAATAACAATAAAGCCTACTACATGGGTAAAAGAGCACTGAGACGGTGCTGTGGGAATTAGGTGTTCAGCAGAGGGATGGAACGGGGGGGGGGGGGGGGACAAACTTATCTTTCCGCTAGTTGTTACTGCATGCAATGCACTATACGGTTGTCCTGAGGGTAGAAGTTGAGACAGTTTATGTCCAGATGTGAGGGGTCTGTAGCAGGGGTAGTGTTCACTTACCTTCACTACCGGTTCGCAAATGGGAGTGCGTGCGCTCTTGCGTGCCACTTCCACACATCCACAGAACCACAATAAAAAGGTTTTTCTAGAGTCACTGCTCTACCTGTTTCTGCTTTGGTTTCAGTGGTGGGGTTCAAATCCCGGCGCTACCAGTTCACTATCGGTAGCATGCAGGTGTACGCATGGCGTTTCTGCACATGCTCAGAGCGTTTTTGATGACGTCCGCTACCAATTCACGCGAACCGGGACGAACTAATAGAAACTCATTACTGTCTGGCTTGTCTCCCAAGAGAAGAATGAGGAAATTCAGCTTGGGGTTCTCTGTTTGATTGATATAAATGTTTTAAATAAATAAATCAAGCTGGTTGGCTTAATGTACTTGTGTTGTGAGAAACAGAGAGCATTTTTTTGTTTTTGTTTTTTTTAGAGCCAGGATAAAAACTGCCTTTCTGGCTTCTTGCTTTTATAGCATCTCGTTGCATCAGGGCAGGGCAAGGGGAGGGCTGCTGCTGGTCTGGAAATTGAAAATGCAGGGCTGGTGAGAAAAAGCAGCCTCTGCGAATTGTGACAACTGAAATGAGAACAATGCTGTGGGCTTAAACGGGAATTGTGTATATTGTGGGAGAAATTAAAATCTCTCTCTCTCTCTTCCTCTCTTTCTCTTTCTTTCTCTCTTTCCCTCCCTCTCTCTCTGTTTCTCTTTCTCTCTTTCCCTCCCTCTCTCTCTCTCTGTTTCTCTCGCTCTTTGTTTCTCCCTCTTTCAGTTTCTCTCTTTTTCTGTTTCTCTTTTTTTCTCTTTCTATCTCTCTTTTTTCTTTCTCTTTCACTCTTTCTTTCTTTCTCTCTCTCCCTCTTTCTTTCTCTCTCTCTCTCTGTTTCTCTCTCTCTTTTTCTCTTTTTTCTCTCTCTCTTTTTTTCTTTCTCTTTCATTCTTTTTCTTCCTCTCTTTTTCTTTCTTTCTCTCTCTCTCCCCCCTCTCTTTCTTTCTCTCTTTTTCTTTTTTCTCTCTATCTCTTTTTTCTTTCTCTTTCACTCTCTTCCTCTCTTTTTCTTTCTTTCTCCCTCTCTCTTTCTTTCACTGTTTCACTCTTTTTCTCTTTCTCCCTTTCTCTTTTTCTTTCTCTTTTTCTCTTTTTCTCTTTCTCTCTTTCTTTCTCTCTCTGTTTCTCTCTCTCTCTCTCTCTCTTTTAAAATAAGTGGGCTGTCTTAGGTTTTCTGAGAACGTGGCAAAAGAAGCAAACACATTTGCCTTAATTTTCCTTTTGGCGACGTATGTCTTGGATGCATGCGTGTAATCATCCTAAACTCCAGATTGTTATTTTTTTGGGTTTAGACTTTGCCGTCTAAGCAAGAATTCCAGTTCCACGCCTGCTTTGCTTTTTAATTAAGTTAACCATCATTTTGTTGCTTAGAGGCATTATCGGAGGGTAACCAGGAACTTGTTTCTCTTTAAAGACCCTCGAAATGTGTGGCCGAAGGATCAACTCTTGTTGTGGCAGTTTATTCACCGCTTCGTCTTAATTGGCTGCTTCTCCCGAGGAGTCCGGAGCACCTTTGCTTGCAAAAGGATTCCCATTCAGCTCAAAGGGGGTGTGATGGCTTTATTAGTGAGTCTAGGATGAAGTGCTTAGATTGCAAGGAATCACACAAGCGATTAATCCTCAAGGGCCCCTTTGCAGATGGAATTGTGATTACAAGGTCGTTTTGCTTGCACTCTGTACCTGCACAGGCTGCGTTCCTTAGATGACCGTAGTAAGTAAGTAAGTAAGTACTACTTACTTACTATAGATGACCATAACCCAAACCAGCGCAGGCTATCGGGATAAAAGCTAGCCAGCAGCTAAAGGCTTCATTTTGCTTTTAACTACTTTCATCCCTGCCAGTTAATTTGATGGGAGACGAAGGATGGCAACTGGAATAATTGTTCTATTTATTCAGAGTTTGCTGGTCTTTGATCTGCAGCGGCAGTGGGGGAGAAAGTAGGGCTGGAGGCAGGCTGAGTCTTGCAAATCTTAGTACTTTTCTTTGTTTAGGTGAAAGAGATGGAATAATTGGACTACGCCAGTCCGGAGTTTTGGCAAATTGTGAATTTGGAGGATGTGGGCACAGGCTCAAAATGGCTGCTGGGATAGTCCATTGACAACAGGGCTGTTGTAAGGGAATACAACCAGTTGCAAACCATCAACTTATCACAGGTGGTCCTCGGCTTATGGCCACAATTGAAAAGCCCAACATTTCTGTTGCTAAGTGAGACCTTTGTTAAGTGACTTTTTGCTCCATTTTACCACCGTTGTTAAGTGAATCACTGCCGTTGTTAGGTTAGCAACACGGTTGTTAAATGAATCTGGCTGTCCCATTGACTTGGCTTGTCGAAAGGTTAAAAAAAAGGGATCACATGTCCCTAGGACACTGTAACCGTCATAAATATGAGTCAGATGCCAACCGTCTGAATTTTGATCAAATGATCTTGGGGATACTAATTTTAATCAGTGGAACAACCTGCCACCAGAAGTTGTGAATGCTCCAATACTGGAAGTTTTTAAGAAGATGCTGGATAACCATTTGTCTGAAGTGGTGTAGGGTTTCCTGCAGGGTGGATTTGATTTAAATCGAGTTGATTTAAATCACAATTTAAATCATGATTTCAATCACTAGTAAAAAGGCTTGATTTAAATCAACTCGATTTAAACCATAATTTTTAAAGAGCAACTGTCATCTCTGCTACTCCTTTGACCCGCTGTTGACTCACCGATAGTCCCAGTGTTGCAAAATATACGGCCTCATGCTACATAACTAAGCTCCATTTCATGCTGAATAAACTAAATTATTTATGTATCTTAAATAGAAAACTATCTTACGATAGATTTTTACCCCAAAATTTTTTTATTAAAATAAATTCGATAAAAATAAAAAAAATCCGATTTAAATTAAAAAAATCCAATTTAATTTTAAAAATCTGATTTTTTTTGATTTTTTTTTTAAAAAAATCATTGATTTTTATCCACCCTGGTTTCCTGCCTGGGCAGGGGGTTGGACTAGATGACCTCCAAGGTCCCTTCCAACTCTGTTATTCTATTCTATTCTAGTTGTAAGTGTAAAAAAAAAACGGTCATAAGTCACTTTTGTCAATGCTCTTGCAACTTTGGTCATTAAATAAAGTGTTGTAATTCGAGGAATACTTGTAGTTTGCTAACTGCCACCCATTCTAGATCCCTCTCCTGTAGGATCCATCAACCCGTCTGGCATTTAGTAGGAAAATAGATAGTGCAGGGAACAAAAATGATTCCCCTTTTCTGCCTAAACATGTATTTGTCCACTGCGAATGGACAACGTCGTTCTTCTTTTAAACCTAGGTGGGCTGTGTCCCAAACAGGGGAAAGTCTGTTTAGTTTGAACCACCATTTAGGAACAAAACCGTGGTATATAAATCACGGCTTGATCTTTCCAAAATCCTTATTTTAAAATAGGGGCAGGTCAGTGATGGATTTCGAATTTTTTTTACTACCGGTTCTCTGGACGTGGCGTGGTGTGGCTTGGTGGGCATGGCAGGGGAAGGATACTGTAAAATCTCCATTCCCACCCCACACCAGGGGAAGCATACTGCAAAATCTCCATTCCCTCTCCAATCCAGGGGAAGGATACTGCAAAATCCCCATTTCCTCCTGATCAGCTGGGACTCGGGAGGCAGAGAATAGATGGGGGCGGAACCAGTGAGAATTTTTATTACCGGTTCTCCGAACTACTCAAAATTTCCGCTACCGGTTCTCCAGAATTGGTCAGAACCTGCTGAAACCCACCTCTGGGACAGGTTGAAGCATATGGTGATTAGTTTGAAACAGGAAGCAGATGTTTTGGTTCTTCTTTTCAGGAGGGGATGAAGGAAGAATCTGGCTTAGTGTTGCACCCAAGTGGGTTCCCTCTTCACATTTATCCTGAACGTACATTCATCCTTCTTTCAAAAATGAGAATTGTGCATGTCTCTATTCAGCACTTGCACCGACATCTATTGTGTGTGGCAAACGGGTCTGGATCACCTCTATCGGCGTTGTGTCTTTTGCCTTGTAGAGCTTGCTCAAAAGCAGTGGTGAAATCTAAAATTTGTTACTACCGGTTCTGTGGACGTGGCTTGTGGGGGGGGGTTAATGTGACTGGGTGGGCGTGGCCATTTTTTTTTTACTTTTAAAACCATTTTTTCTACAACCTCTTCGGCAAAGAGGTTGTAAAAAAAGGCTTTCAAAAGGCTCTGACGAACCCAGCTGAGTTGCCTGATCGGCAGAGGCTTTTTAAAAAAGCCTCTGCCGATCAGGCAACTCAGCTGGGATTGTCAGAGGCATTTAAAAGAACAAAAGGGTTTTTTTCTTTTAAATGCCTCTGACGATCCAAGTGAGTTTTTTAAAAAGCCTCTGCCGATCAGGCAACTCAGCTGGGATCGTCAGAGGCATTTAAAAGAACAAAAGGGTTTTTTTCTTTTAAATGCCTCTGACGATCCAAGTGAGTTTTTTAAAAAGCCTCTGCCGATCAGGCAACTCAGCTGGGATCGTCAGAGGCATTTAAAAGAACAAAAGGGTTTTTTTCTTTTAAATGCCTCTGACGATCCAAGTGAGTTTTTTAAAAAGCCTCTGCCGATCAGGCAACTCAGCTGGGATCGTCAGAGGCATTTAAAAGAACAAAAGGGTTTTTTTCTTTTAAATGCCTCTGACGATCCAAGTGAGTTTTTAAAAAAGCCTCTGCCGATCAGGCAACTCAGCTGGGATCGTCAGAGGCATTTAAAAGAACAAAAGGGTTTTTTTTCTTTTAAATGCCTCTGACGATCCAAGTGAGTTTTTTAAAAAGCCTCTGCCGATCAGGCAACTCAGCTGGGATCGTCAGAGGCATTTAAAAGAACAAAAGGGTTTTTTTTTCTTTTAAATGCCTCTGATGATCCAAGTGAGTTTTTTAAAAAGCCTCTGCCGATCAGGCAACTCAGCTGGGATCGTCAGAGGCATTTAAAAGAACAAAAGGGTTTTTTTCTTTTAAATGCCTCTGACGATCCAAGTGAGTTTTTTAAAAAGCCTCTGCCGATCAGGCAACTCAGCTGGGATCGTCAGAGGCATTTAAAAGAACAAAAGGGTTTTTTTCTTTTAAATGCCTCTGACGATCCCAGCTGAGCCACATGATCATCAGAGGCCTTTTTTTTAACTTTTAAAAGCATTTTTTCAGCCGAAGAGGTTGTAGAAAAAATGCTTTTAAAAGCAAAAAAAAAAAAAAAAGCCTCTGATGATTGCGCAGCTCGGCTGGGCAACGCAGGGGTGGGGGGAGGAAACGCAGGGATTTTTACTACCGGTTCTCTGAACCACCTGCCTCCATCGCTACCGGATCGGGTGATCTGGTCCGAACCGGGAGCATTTCACCCCTGCTCAAAAGCTTTGTTGGTTATTTCAGGTCAAGAAATAACATTCAGGAAATTTGTGGGGGAAATGGTTGGTGACTTTCCTTCCCTGCTGAACGTCAGCAAATTCAGGATTTGCCCTTTGTTTTGCTTCAGTTCCTCCCTCTCTGGCTGTGTATGTGTGTGTCTCTTCTCCCTTGCTTGCTCTCCTCTTTCCATGGGAAAGCCAGAAAATCTGACCCTAACCACTACACCCGTTCTTTTTTTTTTTCTTTTTTTTTTTACAGGAGTGGCTGCAAAGTGAGGAAGTATGAAACTCATTCCATGGCGCTGGATGGTTGCTCTCAGGTAAAGAGTTGTCTCAGAGGCGAAGAACCAATGGTGGCTGGATGTGGGTATGGTGGTTGGGGATGTGGCCATGGTGGGTGTGACACGGAATGGAACTCGTGTCGGGGGCACTTGTGGTACTAAGACAGGTGTCAACTTGCAAAGCTTTCAAGTTGCCATGAGGAGGAGGGAGGGAGAACTGAAGTCCATTCCATACATTCTTTCTGACTGCAATCAGAAGGAGGGTGTTACGTTTCACAGCCGGCCAAAGTGGTTAATTGGAGAATGTAATTTATGGCATGGCCAGAGAGGAGGGGAGAGACAGGGTCATAGGGGAACGTAAATCTACGTGGGATCAGTCCTAACTGCATCCGAGTATTGCTGGAATGGTGCTCCTAATAAATGAATATATTTCCTTTGAAGTTTGGATCATAGCTCATGAATTAATTAGAGCATCTTTTGGAAACTTGACAGAAGGACTTCCCCGAGTGAGACCCTCCCTCACTCTCATTATAACCTACCTACCTTCCTTCCTTCCTTCCTTCCTTCCTTCCTTCCTTCCTTCCTCCCTCCCTCCCTCCCTCCCTCCCTCCCTCCCTCCCTCCCTTTCTTTTTCCTTCCTTGCTCTCTTCCCATCTTTGTCTTTCCTCTTTCCCTTTCTCCTTTCCTGTCCCTTCTTGCATGTGAAAATGCAAAAGGGGAGACATTTCTCCTTTTGTTTTGTTTTCAGTTTGTTTTGCTAGCCCTCTTTTGCCAGTCAAAACGGAAACTCCTTTTTCACTGGCAGAGGCACCGCAGGGCAGTCCTTGGCTGTTTCCAGGCCAGCCTCACGGACCAGATCTAAGCACCCCATGGGCCGGTTCCGGTCCCCAGGCCTTGCAGGTGACACCCCTGGTCTATGTTATTAGGTTCTTATTAACTTATAGAATAGAATAACAGAGTTGGAAGGGACCTTGGAGGTCTTCTAGTCCAACCCCCTGCTTAGGCAGGAAACCCTACATGACTCCAGACAAGAGCCTGGTGGCGCAGCAGACTAATAGCCTGTTATTAACATTCAGCTGCCTGCAATTACTGCAAGTTCGAATCTCCCCAGGCCCAAGGTTGACTCAGCCTTCCATCCTTTCTAAGGTAGGTAAATTGAGGACCCAGTTGTGAGGGCAATAAGCTGACTTTGTATAAATATACAAAAGGATGAAGGCTATTGCTTAGCGCATTGTAAGCCGCCCTGAGTCTCCGGAGAAGGGCGGCATATAAATCAATTTTTTTTAAAAAAAACCAGGGGTCACTAACCTTTCGGACCTCAGGGACCACTAAATTCATAATTTTAAATCCCGCGGACCACTAATATGATCTGCCTAATGACTGGCTGGATGGGCGTGGCTAGGTGGTCATGTGACTGGGTGGGCGTGGCCAGCTCCTCGCCTCCCCGCCCGAGCTCCTTAGGACCCCAACAGGAAGCAGTTGTTGGAGCTAAGCAGGCACCACGAGAAAGAGTTGGCAAAACAGCTCAGTTCAAATTGGATCTGACCGAGAAGGAGGCTCAGCAGAAGCACCTCACTGAGGACTACGAACATAGGCTTTCCAAGCAGAGCGAAGACCTGCAGGAGCGCAAGGCCAGGTACCGGCCCTTGGAGGCTCAGCTGGCTGAGATGGTCAGTGAATTCCAGGCCATGAGGCAGTCCCACTGGAACGAGGCCCTCTGGCTCTTTGCCACCAGCGGCGCTTCCCTCCAGCCTTCGCCCAAAGCCCCACACCAGGAGGCTGAAGCAGACCCCAAATCGGAATTTCTGCCCCCCTCCGACCCACACAAAAAGACCTCAAAGGGGGAGACTCTCTGCAGCAACATAAACGTTCATTGCACATATCCATCCCAGGAGCTGTAGTTTGAGGACCCCCGATTTAGTGCAATGTTAAAAATGGAAATAATTTTTCTGCGGACCACCAAAATTTTCTCGCGAACCACCAGTGGACTCTGGACCACTAGTTGATGACCGCTGATCCAACCTCTTCTTTAAAACTTCCAGTGTTGGAGCATTGAAAACATCTGAAGCACTGATTCATTGTTCTAACTGTCAGGAAACTTCTTAGTTCTAGGTTGCTTCTCTCCTTGATTAGTTTCCACCCATTGCTTCTTGTTCTCCTCTCCGGTGCTTTGGAGAATAGCTTGACTCCCTCTTCTTTGGGGCAGCCACTGAGATATTGGAACACTGCTGTCATTGTGATGGGTATATAGTTCAGATTTGATCATTCTCAGTTTAACCGCCTTCGTCTTTATATAGAGTGAAGAGGAGGCAGCCCTTATTTCCAAAATCCCAGATCTTCCCAGTCGAGACGGGCATGCTACTGATGAAGAGAAGTTGGCTTCCACCGGTCAGAAGCCAGCTGAGTTGGAGGTAAAAGGTGAGCCCGAGGAAGACCTGGAGTATTTTGAGTGTTCCAATGTGACGGTGTCTACCATAAATCATACGTTTTCATCCCCGGTAGAAGGTATGGAAGCTCCTCTCATTATTTTATCTCTCTCTCTCTTGCTTTAATAATGTAGTTTTTCCTCTTTATCTGCCTTCCAGTCTTGCTGAGCCATGACTCTCATTGCTGGTAGCAGAGTCATTAGTTGTCAGCTAGGAAAGTCTGCAAATTCTAGTCCAACACATCTGGAGGACAGATGCTGCAGGAAGCTACTGTATTTCAATAATGGTTGCATTCTGGGAAGGGTATCAGTTGCTGAGTGATTTTTTTTTTCTGAGTCATCATATGCCTTTTTTAATAAAACAAATGTACAAGTTGGATTTACTAAATGGGTTTATTTCCAATACCTCTGAGTGGGTATAGGTCAGTGGTGAAATCCAAATTTACTACCAGTTCTATGGGCTGGTGGGCATGGCAGGGGAAGGATACTGCAAAATCCCCATTCCCTCCCCGCTCCTGGAGGAAGGATATTGCAAAATCTCCATTCCCTCCCCACTCCAGGGGTAAGGATACTGCAAAATCCCCATTCTCTCCCCACTCCAGGGGAAGTATATTGCAAAATCTCCATTCCCACCCCACTCCAGGGGAAGGATACTGCAAAATCCCCATTCCCTCCCCACTCCTGGGGGAAGGATACTGCAAAATCCCCATTCCCTTCCCACTCCTGGGGGAAGGATACTGCAAAATTTCCACTCCCTCCCCACTCCAGGGGAAGGATACTGCAAAATCTCCATTCCCTCCCCACTCCTGAGGGAAGGATACTGCAAAATCCCCATTCCCTCCCCACTCCAGGGGAAGGATATTGCTAAATCCCCATTCCCTCCCCACTCCTGGGGGAAGGATATTACAAAATCCCCATTCCCTCCCCACTCAGGCCAGTCAGAGGTGGTATTTGCCAGTTCTCTGAACTACTCAAAATTTCTGCTACCGGTTCTCCAGAACCTGTCAGAACCTGCTGGATTTCACCCCTGGGATAGATTCCCCCATTGTGAGATATTGGCATTTCAGCATCAGTCATATACACCTTTTTGAGATCTGGAAAACCTGCATCAATATGAATATAGCTGTAAGACCTATAAAAAAGACCCAAAGGTGCTTTTTCCAAGAGGCAGATGGACTTTCTTGTCATTCTTTGAAGACGTTTCTCTTCTCATCCAAGAAGCTTCTTCGGCTCTGACTGGATGGTGGAGAAAGGGAGGATTTATACTCCTTGCAGACAGCTGGTTAAAAAGAATGCAAATGGCCAGCTGCCTGCAAGGAACATAAATCCTCCCTTTCTTCACCAACCAGTCAGAGCTGAAGAAGCATCTTGGATGAGAAGAGAAACATCTTCAAAGAAAAACCAGAAAGTCCAGTTGCCTCTTGAAAAAAGCACCTTTGGGACAACCATGACCTGGATGACAGAGAAACTCCATAGACACCGATAAAAGAGACTTCAAAAATGAGTCAAGGAGAGTTTAATATTTAATTTTTCTCAGCAAGATTTCTGATCAAAGGTAAAGGCAAAAGTTCCCCTCGCATATATGTCCTAGTCGTTCCTGACTCTAGGGGGCGGTGCTCATCTCCGTTTCAAAGCCGAAGAGCCAGCGCTGTCCGAAGATGTCTCCGTGGTCATGTGGCCGGCATGACTCAACACCAAAGGCGCACGGAACGCTGTTCCCTTCCCACCAAAGGTGGTCCCTATTTTTCTACTTGCATTTTTTATGTGCTTTCGAACTGCTAGGTTGGCAGAAGCTGGGACAAGTAATGGGAGCTCACCCTGTTACGCGGCACTAGGGATTTGAACCACCGAACTGCCGACCTTTCTGATCGACAAGCTCAGCGTTATAGCCACAGAGCCACCACATCCCCTGATTTCTGATTGTCTCCCCCCAAATCCCCGCAGCCTTTATCTGAGCATTCCCAAGAGAAGGCAGTCAGTCTAGAGCAGTGATGGCTAAGCTTTTTGCCATCACATGCCAGGAAGGGGGGGGGCAAGGAAGGTTCACACGCACACGTGCCCATACCCATAATTCTATTTGCCCCTCGCATGCGCGCGTGACCACCCCTCCCTTCCCCCCGCCCTCCCCCCCGCTCTTGGCATGTGATAGCCCGTTTTTCTTTCTCACCTGGCTCCAGATCCTCTCTATGCATCTGGGGAGGACGAAAACAGCCTTCCCCACCTCCTTGAAGGCCCTCCGGAGGCCCGAAACGGCCCATTTCCCAACTTCCAGTTGGACAGGGAGTGATGTTTTTTGCTGTCCCCAGCCTCCAGAGACTCCTGGAGCTAAGCTGGCGTGCCAGGCGACATGGCTCCACGTGCCACCTGTGGCACGCATGCCATAGGTTCGCCATCACGGGTCTAGAGAGACAGTTGTAAATAAGTTAGCAATGAAGAAATAACTGTGATTATCCCCCAAGTATCATTCTGGTCCCTTGCGCCTGACACAAATGCAGGCATGCAGCTTTTAGCAGAAACGCACTCCCGTTTCCTCCTTTTCATGCAAGGATGATGGCTGGTGGCCACAGGAACAATGTTGAGAGCCTTTTGTGTGCACTCTCACAAAAGTGTTTGTTTGGGAAGCTGAAACAGCCCGAAGCAGCCTGAGACAAATAGACCAGCTACTGTTCTTCCGAAGTAGGGCTCACAAAGAGAGGAACAGGAGTTGTTAAGTAGATTTGGGGGAGAGTAGTATAGTAACAAGTGAGTACAAGCCTTTTGAGTACAGTAGTGGCCAAAATTGTGGAAACCTTTTGGGAAAAATGTATTTTCTAAAACTAGCTAATAACACCAATTTTTTTTGGGAGTAGTACCCTAAAATTATACAGTATATCAATGGAAAGATAATTTAATCAAGAATGTAATGCAATAACTTTTATGAAGGATTTGCTATTAGAATCAGGGTGGATTTGATTTAAATCGAGTTTAAATCAGATTTTTTTTTAATTTAAATCGATTTAGATCACAATTTAAATCATGATTTAAATCACTAGTAAAAAGGCTTGATTTAAATCAACTCGATTTAAATCATAATTTTTAAAGAGCAACTGTCATCTCTGCTACTCCTTTGACCCACTGTTGACTCACCGATAGTCCCAGTGTTGCAGAATATACAGCCTCATGCTACATAACTAAGCTCCATTTCATGCTGAATAAACTAAATTATTTATGTATCTTAAATAGAAAACTATCTTACGATAGATTTTTACCCCAAAAGTTTTTTATTAAAATAAATTCGATAAAAATCAAAAAAATCCGATTTAAATCAAAAAAATCCGATTTTTTTGATTTTTTTAAAAAAATCAATTTTTATCCACCCTGATTAGAATAGCAGTTACAGTATAAAGAAGAAAAGTGAAACACATAGAAAAAACGAGATATACAAAAATGATCACCATAGAAAAAAAACCAGATAGACAAAAATGATCCCCATGTCAGTTAATAATTCGTTGGGTAACCTTTAGCATGAATTATGGCCTTACAGCGTCTTTTAGTTCTGCAGCTGTTATCATGTGAAACCAAGATTGAATGATGGCTTCTATTAACTGGGTTTAATTGCTGGGTCGCTTCTGACTAACAAAGTTTCTTGAGTCGGCTCCATAGATTTTCAATTGGGTGAAGGTCTGGGCTATTCCCAGGCCATTCCAGCAGTGGAGTAGGATTATCTTGAAACTCCAAAAAAATAGTGGTGTTATTAGCCATGAAACCTCAAAAATTACACTTTTCCCAAAAGGTTTCCACAATTTTGGCCACTACTATACTTGTGGGTATGATGCCCAGAAGTCACCTGGGGGGTTGTGTTAGCTCTCTGGGATTTTGGAGTCCACTAACCTGGATAAAAAAAACAGGGGTATGTGGTGTGTTGGTCGTAAGTGCGAATATGGGTCATAAGTTCCTTTTTCCAAGGCTGAACGTTTTGCATTGTATTGGAATATCACCTGTTTTTTGTTCAGTTCAGTTTAAAGACTGGGATAATCCCCACTCCTCTTCCCCCAGTTGTTTCACTTCTCTAAGGAATGGTCAACATTGTGGGCCGAGCTTCCTTGGAAGTAAAAGACTTCTGAAAAAAGGAGATCAATCAAAGATAACAGAGGAACATTCTTTGGCTGATTCCCGTCTTGCATTTCAAAGGGTGCATTCCCCCTGTTTGTCCAGCTGATAAGAATAAAAGGAGTTATGTGGGGCAGCTCTGCTCAGTCAGCCTTGCCTAGGGTGAGGCTGGCATTCTTGTCAATCAAGGGGAGCAAACAGCTGCTGAGGACAAAAATCGGCAGGGTGGGGCACCTCGGTTGATGGAGCAGCTGGGAGAACGGACAACATGACAGTGATTTTTCCTGTAGGAACAGTCTGGCAGGATGGCACTCGGTTGTGCCAAGGGGTGATGAGGAGGCTCATTTTCAATCTTTCCTCTCTTTTTTTCTCTACATGTGAAATTTGCAGAAAACCTGATTCACATTCATATTGAGCTGTTGTTGTTGCTTGAAGCACAGACATCACACAGTGGTGTCGTGCTGTTTTTTTGTCCCATCAGTTGTGATTTATTTATTTATTTTATTTTTATTAGTCATATTTCTATGCCACCCACTCTCCGAGGACTCTGGGCGGCTTATACCAAAGACAGTATACTAAATAACATATTGCCCCCCAACAATCTGGGTCCTCATTTTACCCACCTCGGAAGGATGGAAGGCTGAGTCAACCTTGAGCCAGTGAGATTTGATCCGCTGATCTGCTGAACTAGCAGTCAGCTGAAGTAGCTGCAGTACTGCACCCTAACCACTGCGCCACCTCGGCTCATAATAATAATGATAATGATCTGTCTAGATCAGGGATGTCAAACCCGATTTCATTGAGGGTTGTGTTTAACCTCCGGGGGGGGGTCAGAGTGAGCATGACCAGGATGGGCGTGGCCAACTCGACGTCACTCGTGTTGGGCGCGCTTGTGGCGGCCCGAGCGCTCTGCCAGTGAAAATGGGCCCCCAAGCTCCGTTTTCGGCTGCGACGGCCTCCTGAAACTCTCCGCCAGTGAAAATGGAGCTCCGTTTTTGCTGGCAGGGGCACCGTGTACCAGTCTTTCGCTGTTTCCAGGGTGGCCCCACAGGCCAGATCGAAACACCCTTCAGGCCGGATCCAGCCCTGGGCCTTGAGTTTGACACCCCTGGTCTAGATAGGTTTTCTGGGTATACCTCTGTAGGGAGATGTCTCTTAGGTCTCAGAATTTGGATCATTTTTGTTAAGGATATTGTTGTGTTACCAACCAGCAGAGTGTAGAACACAGAGAAACGTTGTTGAGAGCAATGAATATGAGATATGCAAACTGGTTTATCAAAAGTTTACTTTATAGTGAAAAAACAATCTCATAGTCTTTAAACAATCCAAGTCTTTGCCAGTTAAATCAGTCCAGTGATACAAAAATCTTCTTACCATACAAACAGTAGTTGGTTAGAATAACAAGTTCACTCTGGTAATAAACCACGATGGTAGCAGATCCATCCACCGATGATAACACAATGGTAGCAACTCCACACACAATGGTAGCATATCATCAACTGAATACGTTACAATGGTAGCATATCATCAACTGAATACATTTCTTAAATACGTTTACAACTAGTGATTATCTAATTACAGCATGACTTAGCATTACAATGAATCAGCAGTAAAACTTTAAAGTCACACAATACATATTCATGTTAAAGTCACAGAACACATATATTGCCTGGACAACCTGTTAGGCTCAAACCATATCCTAACAATTTTATTGTTTGTTTGTTTGTTTAATTATTTATTTGTCAACAAGTACAAGGAGACAAGTAACAGTAGAGACATAGACATGGACGCATGAAAAAACATTGGCACAAATAAAAGGAAATAAGTAAGCAAAACATAGCCATAAACACATAAAATGAGTACATATAAATGGGGACAGTAGGACAGGGACGGTAGGCACGCTGGTGCGCCTTATGCACGCCCCCTTAGGGATCTCTTAAGAAACATGAAAGGTCCACGGTAGACAGTTTAAGGTAAAAAGTATGGGGATTAGAGAAACTAACAACAGGATCAGGTAGAGTGTTCCAGACGTTTACTACTCTATTGCAGAAGTCATATTTCCTACAATCGAGATTAGAGTGAATTACATTGAGTTGGAATCTATTGATAGCCCTCGTGTTATTACGGTTGAAATTAAAGTACTCATTTACAGGTAGGACATTTTGATAAATAATCTTATGAACTAAGCTTAGGTCAGAACGTAGACGGCATAGTTCGAGGCTATCCAGGTCTAAAATTTCAAGCCTGGTGGGATAGGGAGTTTTATTTCAAGCAGAGGATTTGAGTACTCTTCTAGTAAAATATCTCTGGACCGTCTCTAATGGATTGATGTCTGAAATACAGTGATTTTCTACTGTCTCCCACCTGCATCTCATGGTTTAAGAAGATTCTGCCCAAAACTATACTGATTGTCACTTTAGGGCATCCTGGTCTTCATTCAGTGAAAATCCTCCTTGAGTTTCATATTCCTCTCTTTCAAGTACTGTCATAGAGTTGCATGTTGCATGCCTCTTTCTTAATCCAGTTATTTCACCAGGAAGAACCTTGTTGTCATAATGTATAATTGCCTCATGTCCTTTGGTTGTAGGCTCCGAGAAAGAATCTTTGTGCAGACTGGACGAGAAGAATAACTCCAGTGATATCTCAGTAAGCACAAGTATTGTTCTTACCCCTCCGTGTCCAAAATCATGGACCACTCTTTCTGCTAAAATTCCATGCCGAAGATCTATTTTTACTACTATCTTACTACTAACTTACTATCTTTGCATGGAACAGAAGAATATATTGTAGTTGAAATCATTGCCTTCACCTTAAATCAAATAATGTTGTGGTAATGGTGTAAATCAGGGGTGAAATGCTACCGGTTCGGACCGATTCTCCTGAACCGGTAGTAAAATTGCTACCAGTTCCGGCGAACCGGTATTTTCGATGATCAGCTGGGCAATGAACGGCTGTGACACGTGATTTAGATTAATTTAATTTAATTTAATTTAATTTAATTTAATTTCCAATTTATATACCGCCCTTCTCCCTGAGGACTCAGGGCGGTGTACAGCCAAGATAAAAAACATAGAATACAAATATTAAAACATTTAAAAATATATATAGATTTGGGCCGAAAGTTAAGAATCACAAACTAATTAAAAAATTTAAAAATTTCTTCTAAGCCAACCCGGTTTGCTGGAAAAGATGGGTTTTCAGGGAACGATGGAAGGCATTGAGGTCATGGATTCTCCTTATCTCCGGGGGCAACTGATTCCAGAGAGTGGGAGCCCCCACAGAGAAGGCCCTCCCCCTGGGGGCCACCAGCCTACATTGTTTGGCTGATGGCACCCTGAGGAGGCCCTCTCTGTGGGAGCGCACGGGTCGATGGGAGGTCGTTGGTAGCAGCAGGCGGTCTCGGAGATAGCTAGGCCCTATGCCATGGAGTGCTTTAAAGGTGATAACCAACACCTTGAAGCGCACCCGGAAGACCACCAGGAGCCAGTGCAGCTCGTGCAGGAGCGGTGTTACATGGGAGCGCCATGTTGCTCCCATCACTACCCGCGCTGCTGCATTCTGGACCAGCTGGAGCCTCCGGGTGCTCTTCAAGGGGAGCCCCATGTAGAGAGCGTTGCAGTAGTCAAGGCGAGAGGTGACGAGGGCGTGAGTGACTGTGCACAAGGAATCCCGATCAAGAAAGGGCCGCAACTGGCGAATCAGGCGAACCTGATAAAAGGTCCCCCTGGTAACAGCCGTCAGATGTTCCTCCAAGGACAGCTGCCTATCCAGGAGGACTCCCAGATTGCGAGCCCCTTCAGTGGGGGCCAAAGACTCGCCCCCAATAGTCAGCGATGGAGTCAACTGACTATATCGGGATGCCGGGAGCCACAGCCACTCAGTCTTGGAAGGGTTGAGCTTGAGCCTGTTCCTCCCCATCCAGATCCGCACAGCCTCCAGGCACTGGGACATCACTTCAAGGGCATCGTTGGGGTGGCCTGGGGTGGAGATGTACAGCTGGGTGTCGTCAGCGTACTGGTGGTATCTCACCCCAAAGCCACGGATGATCTCGCCCAGCGGCTTCACATAAATGTTGAACAGAAGGGGCGAGAGGACCCCTGCGGCTAGAATTAGCTAGAATCGTCGGATTTTCTGCTTTCTAGCTAATCTAAATCACGTGGCACAGCGGATTCCATCCCCCCTCACTGTTCTACTTACCTTTGCAGACTTCAAAATGTTCATTTTTAGCACTGCGCAGGTGCACACTCAGTAGCAGACTTACAGAACTGGATTTCACCGCTGGTGTAAATGACGTAGTTATATTAGCTGTATAATGTTCGTCCTTATGAAAATTATGTAGATCACAACAGACTTTGATCTGCTGCGTGCCAAGTCGGTTGAGAACAGTCGAGTTCTGGAAAACTGAAGAGTTTCCTATATTATAAAATTATAATATCATAGTAAAATGATACCAATGCAGTATTTTGCAAAAAAAAAAAAAAAAAAAAATGAGAACAGAAAGTTGGAACTCTTTTCAGAGGGGTATTAATTACATCCAATATTCCTAAAATGTTTAAAAACCAAAGGTGCTTTCATTTGCAAAATACTAACATGGGAACAAGGCTCGAGATATGAACTAAGATAAAGAGAAAATGTACTACCTTTACAGAGACCTCTGCTGACAGCTGAGCTGCGCTGCAGCTAGAATAGAATAGAATAGTTTATTAGCTGATTCCTACCTCTGGAAAGCAGCATGGAGCAAAATTGATCTCAGAATAGCAGCGTCGTTATTACTCTGATCCCAATATTGCTTCTTTTGTCCCAGCCCATTTCTCCAAAATATCCAACAAAACATTGCAGATTTGTTCTTAAGATACAATACAAATACTAAATGCTACAATACAATACAAATACAATACAAATGCTAAATACAAATACAAACAAAGATATTGAGACTCTAGAAAAAGTGCACAGAAGAGCAAGAATGATGATTAGGGGACTTGAAATTAAAACATACTGTATGAAGACTGGTTGAAGGAATTGGGTATGTCTAGTTTAATGAAAAGAAGGACTAGGGGAGACATGATAGCAGTGTTCCAATATCTCAGGGGCTGCCACAAAGAAGAGGGAGTCAAGCTATTCTCCAAAGTACCTGAGGGCAGGACAAGAAGCAATGGGTGGAAACTAATCCAGGAGAGAAGCAATTTAGAACTAAGGAGAAATTTCCTGACAGTTAGAACAATTAACCAGTGGAACAACTTGCCACCAGAAGTTGTGAATGCTCCAACACTGGAAATTTTTAAGAAAATGTTGGATAATCATTTGTCTGAAGTGGTGTAGGGTTTTCTGCCTAAGCTGTGGGTTGGACTAGAAGACCTCCAAGGTCCCTTCCAACTCTGTTATTTATTTATTTATTTTTATTTATTTATTTTATTTGTCAAGAACGTATTTGGCAATAAGTGTAAGCATGGATTGGATACATAAAATAGGTACAAATAGAAGAAACATTAGGACAAGGATGGTAGGCTTTTATTTTGTATTATGTATAAATGGTCAGTGAGGTGTACAGTGTTTATTTTACGTGCTATTTGAGAATCATTTGAAGAAAAAAACAGAATTTTATTTTTGCACATAATATGGTCCTGTAAAGCGATATGTTCCATTCATTTCACAAAAGAGCAACAATCCTTTCAAGTCCCAGTCATGGCTACACTTCCTGATGTTTATCCTGCACGAAGATTCAAATCCTGAATTTGTTCAGATCCAGAAGTCTAAATTTGGAATTAACTAATTCGTTTACTTTATTGCCATTGCACCTCGTACAATGAAATTAAATTCAGTGTACATCATACATAAGAAAACTATAAAAATAAGACAAAAAAACACACTTCCATCACATTCTATACAATTGAATTGAAAATCCCTGATACTGCATTAATACTGCATTATAGAGTAGAATTCAATATAGTTACTGCTCTGGGATAATTATGTTACATATATGTCTGTTGTTAGTTGTAAAGTTGTATCCGACCCATCATGACCCCATGGACAATGTTCCTCCAGGCCTTCCTGTCCTCTACCATCCTCTGGAGTCCATTTAAGCTCACACCAACTGCTTCAGTGACTCCATCCAGCCACCTCGTTCTCTGCCGTCCCCTTCTTCTTTTGCCCTCAGTCTTTCCCAGCATTAGGCTCTTCTCCAGTGAGTCCTTCCTACTTCTTAGATAACCAAAGTATCTGAGTTTCATCTTCAGGATCTGGCCTTCTGAAGAGCAGTCAGGATTGATCTCCTCTAGGACTGACCAGTTGGATCGCCTTGCAGTCCAAGGGACTCACAGGAGTCTTCTCCAGCACCAGAGTTCAAAGGCCTCAATTCTTTGGCGCTCAGCCTTTCTTAGAGTCCAACTTTCACAGCCATACTTTGCAACTGGGAAAACCATAGCCTTGACTATACACACTTTTGTTGTTGGGTGATGTCTCTGCTTTTTAGTATGCTGTCTAGATTTGCCAGCACTTTCCTCCCCAGGAGCAAGCGTCTTTTAATTTATACATATATACATATATGTCTATCCAGGTATAATTCCAAATAACATTCATATCCTTTCACACCTGCAAAAAAAAAAAAAAAACCCAATAGATAGATCAATACTGAGTGTTAGATTTGCCCTTGTGGCAAATTTGGACCAACCCAACACAATATTCAAAACTGCTGAGGTTTTTATTTTCGGTTCCCGGTTTGGGCATCACTAATTCAGGTAGGACCTGTGAGGTTAATTCATATACAGTCAAAAAACAACATGATAGTAGTTACCAGTTACCAAAAGAAAAGACAGGTAAAAATCAAGTATCTTGCATGAAAGAAAAGGCCACCTCGCCCATTGCATACCTCAGGCGAGGGGAAAAACAGGCACAACAATTTGAGCATTGACTGCACTATCAATAAGACTCCTACCTGATGTACACAGTTAGTAGAAGTCTTTCATATGGCCACATAGCTTTTCTACAGTAAAACTCTTCGACGGAAATTTCTTGGGTAGTTCTGTTTAACTCAGAGGTGTCAAATTCAAGGCCTGTAGGCCGCACCTGGCCCGTGGGCTGGATCAGGTCTGTGGGGGTGCTTAAATCTGGCCCGCGGGCCCGGCCTGGAAATATCAAAGGACCGGCCCACGGTTCCTCTGCCGGCCAAAACGGGCCACGCAGAGGCCTTGCAAGGTCCCCATTGAGCCCGTTTTTGGCCTCCCCGGCCTCTAGCAGCACTCTGCTGGCCAAAAACTGGCAAAGTGCTGCAGGAGGCTGTCCAGGCCGAAAATGGGGTGCAGGGGGCCCACGCACGCCCCCACTGCGTCCCATTTTGGCTGGCAGGGTGCTGTAGGAGGCGTCCGTCTCACCTCGCTCCCGCTCTCTTCCCGCCGGCCCGCAGAGGAGAACTACAATGCTGATCCGGCCCTCGAAGAAATCCAGTTTGACACCCCTGGTTTAACTGGTGGTCTTGCAGGAGAAGCCAGGTGGAAGTTAGAAAGGGCTGATTGTATTCTGACTCTGTCTTTCTTTCCGCAGAGTAATCTTGAACTATGTTCTATGGAAAAGGCTCCTGGAAGTGTACCAGGCAACACGAAAGGAGGGGCGGAAAGTCCCCTGGATGCCATTTGCCTCAGTGAATCTGATAAGACAGCAGTTCTGACTCTGATCAGGGAAGAGGTAACACCCTGATGATTTAATGTTTGAAATTTGGGAGCTCTTCTCTAGATTGTGCGAAGGTTTTAAGAGGCGCTTGGTCAACAGGCATTGGGACAAGCAAAGTGCTCCCTTTTTAGAAAGGAAAAACTTTTGTATTTTTCAGAGACTAACAAAGCTGTTTTGAAAGTTGTCCCACACATTCTGGGTCCATCTATGAATGCATAGCATCCTTGCTCTGCTTCACTGGCCAAAGAATCAGAAGTGGCCTTTAATTGGCAGGTTGGGACAAAAATGGAAATGGGTTTCACCTAATCGATTTCAATCAGCTCATTAAATATTGTTAAATTATTCCCGGTGACTTTAATGGCTCCAGCAGGTTCTGACAGGTTCTGGAGAACCAGTAGCGGAAATTTTGAGTAGTTCGGAGAACCGGCAAAATCACCTCTGGCTGGCTCCAGAGTGGGGTGGGAATGTAGATTTTGCAATATCCTTCCCCCAGGAGTAGGGAGGGAATGGGGATTTTGCAGTATCCTTCCCCCCCGGAGTGGGGTGGGAATGTAGATTTTGCAGTATCCTTCCCCTGCCACGCCCACCAAATCACACCACACCCACCAAGCCACGCCCATAGAACCGGTAATAAAAAAATTTAGATTTCACCACTGGTCCTCTGGTAACCAGAGGAGACATCTTATCATCTGGCAGACCTTCCCTAAACAGGTGTGTCTGCCCATAACTTACATCGTATCTAGATATTCTGGAAAGATTTTTTAAAAATGGTAGCCTGGCATTTTTTATTTTTATTTTTTTTTTTTGCAAAGAATGCATCTCTTAAGAATGTCCAACTAAACATCAGGCAGAATCCACAGGTGTATTTGCAGGTGACAGAACTGAAATAACACAGCATCACTGCAGCATAGTGTGGTATTTCCTCCTTCCTCCACCTCTCCTCCCAATAGTTTCACCACAATTTATTTCAGCGGTGAGAGGGCTGCCTTCTCAAAACTAATAGTTGCATTTTGTATTCATATTTTTTTTTAGATTATATCTAAGGAAATTGAAGCCAATGAGTGGAAGAGAAAATATGAAGGAAGTCGACAGGAAGTTTTGGAAATGAGGTAAAACAACTCAGCTTGTTTTACAGAAACAACCATGATAAAATGTCAAATGCATTTGGGTTTATAGGAGGAGAAAATTAATGGCATTTCTGTGACTGATATCTTTACTTCTGTTTCCTCTTTAGGAAGATTGTGGCTGAATATGAGAAGACAATTGCACAGATGATAGGTAAGCCACTGATCAATGCCAGGTATTCACTTGCAAATTACTGGAAAGAACAAATAAGGAGGCCAACATGTTTAGGGCCATGCCAGCCTGCGAACGTTCAGCCCAATAGTAGTTTTTAGAGTTTCTTCTCGTGCTTGTAGAGTGTCTTCTCTAGTTTCCATAATGTGCAGAAAGAGAGAGTTCAGGAACTATTTATATTTGTGATTCCTTGGCTGTAGATTCTGTAGGTGGACTATAAATAGAAGACAGAGCCAAGAGTAGCAAATAGAATAAGGATAGGATAGGATAGGATAGGATAGGATAGGATAGGATAGGATAGGATAGGATAGGATAGGATAGGATAGGATAGGATAGGATAGAATAGAATAGAATAGAATAGAATAATAGAATAGAATAGAATAACAGAGTTGGAAGGGACCTTGGAGGTCTTCTAGTCCAACCCCCTGCTTAGGCAGGAAACCCTACACCACTTCAGACAAATGGTTATCCAACCTCTTCTTAAAAACTTCCAGTGTTTGGAGCATTCACAACTTCTGGAGGCAAGTTGTTCCACTGATTAATTGTTCTCACTGTCAGGAAATTTCTCCTTAGTTCTAGGTTGCTTCACTCTTTGATTCGTTTCCACCCGTTGCTTCTTGTCCTGCCTTCTGGTGCTTTGGAGAATAGCTTGACTCCCTCTTCTTTTTAAGATGCACGGACTTCAACTCCCACAATTCCCCAGCCAGCAAATGATGGGGTGGAGAAAAACAATCTGCTCCAATCAAAGATAGAGGGTTTTTTTCCTCCTTAAGTATCATTTAAGAACCTTGCCTATGATTTTGAGCGCATGACTCAAACCGCATATTACCAGCTTTTCAGGTGGTATGTTCTTGGATTGCTCATATTTGCAATAGAAAACATATCCTGTGCTCTGTCAGTCTGTTACTAGTAATACAGGTGAAGGTGAAGTACTAAATGTAGAGTCCAAAGAGATCCTGTCGTTTGGACAGATGTTTTTGAGGAACTCCATTAAAAATTGCTTAATGCATTGTAAGCCGCCTGAGTCTCCGGAGAAGGGAGGTATATAAAAATAAATATTTTTTTTTTAAAAAAACTTATCTTTATCCACTGCTCTTTATATGTTCCTCTCAGATTGTGGAATTAAAGTGGAAGAAATTCCTAGCTTGCGGCTGGGCAACCTGTACCTCCAGCATCACCATTGCACCAGATGGGGCTGAATATTTTGCATCCTTTTCTCCTGTGTGTGTGTGTTAGTTAATGGACAAAACCAGGACTTAATTATATATATATATATATATATATATATGTCTGTCTGTCTGTCTTTGGGTATTCGGGTTTTCTCCCGCGTAAAATTGGAGGTGTCTTGGCAACGTTTTGACGAAGTCTCATTCGTTATCTTCAGGCTGGTGTCTTTGGCTTCATGCTTCTAGGAGCAATGTGTGTGATCGCAGCTGTTTCTTCCTTTTAACTGCCAGTGGGGGTGTGAACTGATTGGGTGGGAGCTTGGCTGTATATATATATATTCTGTTTTGAGAGTGGTTTGATGGGTGGAGCAGCGTGGTGGCCTAATGGCGAAAATGCTCGACTCCCACCTGGAAGATCGAGGGTTCAATTCTAGGTAGTGGCAGATATTTCTCTCTTAGGGCACAAAGGAAAAAAAAAATCTACTGCAAACTCCGCATGGTGTCAGGGTGTCCGGCTAGTAAACACTCCGCTCCATCCATCCACCCCTGACTGTACCTCAAATTAAGGGATTACAGGGTTGTTAAAAGGGAGGAGGTAAAACCCTTCTCTTTTCCAGCACAGCCACCAGATGTGATGGATTTCCCCTTCCAGAATTCTCAGCAATGGCCATATACTGTAGATCTACAAACGGAAAGTCGAAGTCCACACACTTGGAGAATACCTCCGTTTTGGAAGGCTAGCTTTAAACAGATGTTTTGCCTCTTTAAAAACTCAAAAGCTCTCAATAGGGAAATAGAAATAAAAACATTGATTCTACCCCTTCTAGTGGCAGCATGTTCCCTGAAACCCATAAAGGAAAACGCCTCCTGCGATGACCAAGATTGCCGTCTTCTGCTCTGCTTGGTGTCTCTTGGCTAAAAGCCTGTTGAAGCAGAGTTACCATTCCCCTTTGCCTTTGAATTCACAGAGGACGAGCAGAGAAGCAACATGACGTCCCAGAAGAGTCTCCAGCAGCTGACGATGGAGAAGGAGCAAGCCTTGTCTGACCTGAATTCGGTGGAGAGATCCCTGTCCGATCTGTTCAGGAGATATGAGAACCTCAAAGGAGTCCTGGAAGGTTTCAAGAAGGTCCTTTCTTTATTTGAAAAAAAGTCTCTTTTTTTTCCTTACGGGTTTTCCTTCACGGAAGACCAGGGATGCACAATTTAAAGCCCCCCACACGCTCTTCTAAAACACCCAGTCAAAAATATTGTTTTTGAAATGACAAAAACATGGGGAGTAGTCGCGTTAGGCGTTCTTGATGAATTTAATTGAATTTGAACTAAGTTTTAATTGCAGGAGGTTAAATATGGGTTTTGTACCAATCCCCTTCCTGTTTTATCCTGGTCTTTATATACCTTCTGGAGACTGTCCTTATGAACACTGCTGTCTAAAGTTATCAAGCTGATGGAGAGGAATTGTGGCTCAGTGCTAAAAAGTTAGCTTTCCATCGTTGCTTCTTCTGCTGGATCCACCAGGTGACGGGCAATGAGAGGCAACTCTACCACAGAACTTCTATCTATTAGGACAGTGTTGGTGAATCTTTTCAGCACCCAGTGCCGAAACGGGAGTGCTTGTGCACACACACATGCCGGAAACCAGAAAAGCAGCCGCCCCGGTGCACATGCGCGTGCCAGGAAGATGATTTTCCGGTTTCCAGCGCACGCATGTGCACCAGCCAGCTGGTCTTCGCATGTGCATGTGTGCCAAAAACTGGAAGCCCGGGTGGCCAGTGCACATGCACGCTCCAGAAACTGGAAAATCACCTTCCCAGCACGTGCATGGCAGTTGTGGGTTGCTACCGGTTCTCCCCGGTTCGGGAGAGCCGGTAGTGGAAATCTTGATATGAGAGCAAACCGGTGGGCGTGGCATGGTGGGCGTGGCAGGGGAAGGATACTGTAAAATCTCCATTCCCACCCCACTCCAAGGAAAGGATACTGTAAAATCTCCATTCCTACCCCACTCCAAGGGAAGGATACTATAAAATCTCCATTCCCTCCCCACTCCAAGGGAAGGATATTTTAAAATCTCCATTCCCTCCCCACTCCAGTGGAACAGTACTGTAAAATCTCCATTCCCTCCCCACTCCTAGGAAAGGATACTGTAAAATCTCCATTCCCACCCCACTCCTAGGGAAGGATACTGTAAAATCTCCATTCCCTCCCCACTCCAGGGGAACGATACTGCAAAAGCTCCATTTCCTCCTGATCAGCTGGGACTCAGGAGGCAGAGAATAGGTGGGGCTGGGGCCAGTCAGAATTTTTACTACCGGTTCTCTGAATTACTCAAAAGTTTCCGCTGCCGGTTCTCCAGAACTGGTCAGAACCTGCTGAAACCCACCACTGGATTTTCTGTTTCCTGAATTGAAGGTTGAAGGTCTTGAAGTAGAACTTGCAAGGGGCAATTCTGTCCCAACTCCAGAATGTGATTTGATGGCTTTTTGTAGTGGGTGAACCTAAACACTGTGATTTCTAAGCCACGCTTCCAAAAGTGGGTTTCACATATTTTTACCACCAGTTTGCCACGCGAGCACACGCTCGTTTCGTGCGCGCACACGCCTTCCACACCGGTGCCCGGCCTTCCGCGAATGCACTTTGCTTGTGTGCACACCTTCCGCGCATGCGCCCAGCCTCAAAAATGTAGCTAAATAGGATGGCATAGAGCCAGAAAGGGTGAGCGGACCTAACCGTGGTCGCCGCTACCAATTCGCCCGAACCAGAACGAACCTGCTGAATACCACCACTGCACGTTTCATAGCCAAGTTGAGCTTTTCTTTTGTTTTTTCTTCCAGAATGAAGAGGCCTTGAAGAAGTGTGCTCAGGATTATCTCAACCGAGTCAAGCAAGAGGAGCAGCGCTATCAGGCCTTGAAAATCCATGCGGAGGAGAAATTAGACAAGTAAGGCCAATAAAGGCACTTTCCCTGTAATTGAAAGCCTCATACAAAAAAAAGGAGCTGTGGCATAGCACGGATGACACTACCTAGCTGGGTAAGGAAACGTCTGCAAGAAAACGAGCAAGTTCAGAGAGCACCAAGGAGCCCTCATGTCAACCCTGAGCTACGTAGGGTAGGGTAGGGTAGGGTAGGGTAGGGTAGAATAGAATAGAATAGAATAGAATAGAATAGAATAGAATAGAATAGAATAGAATAGAATAGAATAGAATAGAATAGAATAGAATTCTTTATTGGCCAAGTGTGAATGGACACACAAGGAATTTGTCTTGGTGCATACGCTCTCAGTGTACATAAAAGATAAGATACATTCGTCAAGAATCATAAGGTACAATACTTAATGATAGTCCTAGGGAAACAATATCAATATAAATCGTAAGGATACCAGCAACAAGGTTATAGTCATACGGTCATAAGTGGGAGGAGATGGGTGATAGGAACAATGAGAAGATTAATAGTAATGCAGACTTAATAACTAGTTTGACAGTGTTGAGGGAATTATTTGTTTAGCAGAGTGATGGCGTTCAGGAAAAAACCGTTCTTGTGTCTAGTTGTTCTGGTGTGCAGTGCTCTATAGCATCGTTTTGAGGGTAGGAGTTGAAAGAATTTATGTCCAATATGCGAGGGGTCTGTAGATATTTTCACAGCCCGCTTTTTGACTCCGACTCTATTCACCTTTATTAGTTTATCAGGTTTGCATGCTTTCCCATTAATTCCTCTCCCATGACCCAAAGAAGGCCAGTGGCTTGATGTTACATGTGAACCGGGGATGGGATACAAGTAATCCTTGACTTAAGACCATAATTGGAATCAGAACTTCTGTTGCTGTCCTTAAGTGAGTCACACCCAATATTACAACCTTTTTTTTACTGTGGTCAGTAAATGAATCTGACTTCCCCCATTGACTTTGCTTGTTGGAAGCCAACTGGTAAGGTCATAAATGGTGATCAGGTGATTCTCAGGATGCTGCAGTTGTTGTAAGTCCATACTGGTTGCCAAGTGGCCAAATTTTAGTCACTTGACCATGGAAACACTGCAACAATTGTAAGGAAGAGAACCAGTTTTAAGTCACTTTTTTCAACACCGTTGTGTAACTTCAAACATTTCCAAACAAATGGTCGTAAGTTGAGGATTTCCTGTACCATGGCACCTTGGTACTTATCGTTAATTGATTTCAGGAGGCACGATGAGTACCAAAAACAATGAGTATCAAACAAACTTTTCCCATAAGGAATAATGCACTGAGTCACAAGCAGCCGACACAAATTCTAGCTTGTGCATTGAGTACCAAACAAACAATGAGTGCCAAGACAAAAATGTTGATATCAAAATATGTTGAGTACCAAATTCAAGGAGTTTCAAAGCAGTTGAGTACTAAGATACCACTATATTCAATAATAATAATAATAACAATAATAACAACAACAACAACAACAACCACCGATACATCACACAGTTCTAAATGCTTGGGAAGTGTTCAACTAGTGATTTGGGATACGAAATCCAGCATGGTCATCTCGTTTGCTGTGTATGCTGTTTAAAATAATAATCATAATAACTTTATTGCCATTGTACGTGTATACACAGTTTACCCCTACAACGAAATTCACTTAACACCCAAAGACCAGGTCCAACACACATAACAATCCCCAAACACACTCCGACCCACCACAATTCACCCCTAAACCACCCAAACATCCACAGAGCAGACCAAGTCATGCTGTCCAACAGCTCACCGATGGCGGCCCTTTAGTTCATTGTTGAGTGCAATTATATCTCTGGGATAAAAACTATTCAGAAAACGTGGGGTCCGAGTTTTAATTGTTCTGTATCTTCTGCCAGAAGGCAACAGTCCAAAAAGATTGTAAGCAGGATGGGAAGAGTCTCTGAGAATGTTATGCAACTTTCTCAAACAGCGAGATTCGAAGATGTCGTCCAGGGCTGGTAGCTGATGCCCGATAATATTCTGGGCAGTTTTAATGATTCTCTGTAGAGCTTTTCTGTCAGCTAAATTATGGAATTTATTTTTATACCCATTCTCTCTCTCTCACTGTGTCTCTCTCTCTGTCTCTTTTTTGTACTCCCGTGCCCCTTCTTCTTTGTTCCAGAGCCAATGAAGAAATTGCTCAGGTCCGTACTAAGGCCAAAGCTGAGAGTGCAGCTCTCCATGCCGGACTTCGAAAAGAACAAATGAAGGTCGAATCTCTTGAAAGGACCCTCCAGCAGAAGGTGATTCTTCCCCATCCCTGTTTTGACCTAGGCCCAAGTAGTTATTACCAGACACAATCAGTCCTTAAACATATTTTATTAGAACAGCTGAGAATTATTTCATTATCAGCTTAGTCCAAATTAAGTCCAAAACAAATTCTTCATAAACAGTCCTTCAGCCTTATCACCAACCTTTGTCTTCTTTGACACCCTGCCAAAGGCTTTTCTTGGCAAAAGTTCAGAAGAAAGAAACGCTGACAAGAAACAAATGTAGCAACATTGCTTTCCTACAAAGATCCCAAGAGCCCTTGCTGCTCTTATAAGCCTTCTGGGAGGGGCCAATCATCTCTTGGCCTTACTCCCAAGTTGTCCTTTTTGCTTTAGCTGCTCTTGCCTTCTGGCAGCTCTTCGCATGCGTGCACTAGGAACAGGCTCCTCCTGTTCCTCTGCCTCTCTGCTATCCGCCTCTGGAGGCTCCGGAGTCCGTGCATCACTCCCAGATGGCCCTGGTCCCATCTCTCTGCCTCTGACGCAGAGCGCTTGTCTGGGCCTTCCCCTGACTCCAGGACTGTCCCATGGTCCTCCCCAGCCTCCTCACTGTCCGACTCTGCTGCCAGCTCCGCAGGCTGCTGGTGGACCACAACAATACCTTTTTATCCCTTTCACTTGCTTATCCCGCTAGAGAAGATTGTCTGAAATTCACTCTACGTTTCTCCTGGAATTGAGTGAAAACAGATTAACAGAGTTGGAAGGGATCTTGTAGGTCATTTAGTCCAACCCCCTCCCCAAGCAGGAGACCATACACCATTTCTGACAAATGGCAGTCCAATCTGTTCTTGAAAGCCTCCAATGATGAAGCTCCCCCAACTTCCGAAGGCAACTTCTGTTCCGATAACTATTGTAGTTCAGAACATTTAGCCTTGACGGGACAGGACCACCTCACACACACCTAAAAGGGTTGAATCGCTTACATTTTCCCTTGTTGTTAGCTTTTGTGTATGTGCATGTGCATGGTTATGTCCGTTAAACAAATTGACGCTCAAAAGAGGGAGATTTCCATTGCTTTCCGGCAGATTCCCATGAAGAAACTCAATGGGGAAGCCAGCAGGAAGTCGAAAGTTGTTCCTGCTTTCACTGAATCTGAATCAGATTCAGAATCAGAAACACTGATTTTTGGCTACCCTCGATCAGTCAATTTCTCTATTTAACTAAGGAAATATCTCTGAAACAATGACCTAAGGAGGCATAGGTTATCATTATTTACTTAAAAATTAAGAAACTTGCCCTATAACTCACTTACTGAGGAATGCAGTTGCATTCATTTGAAACTTTAGATGGGAGCTGCTTTAGTTTCTAAATCACTGCTGGATTGCTGGATTTTTCATCTACACTTCCTGTTTTTATGTATCACATGAATACCGTATTATTCGGAGTATAAGATGCACCTTAGTTTTTGGGGAGGAAAATAGGGGGGGGCGGGAATTCTGCCTACCAGGTATTCATCTGGCTAGTCGCAGCACGTTAAGTTCACTCACTGATCAGCACAGCTGATTGTCAGAGGAAGCAGCAATTAGAAAAGCAGGCAAAGCACGGAAGATCACGTCACTCACGTTGGGCTGAAAAACAGCTTCAAAAGCACAGCTGATCCTTGGCGGGAGCTCCAGTGAGAAAAGCAGGCAAAGCACGGAAGATCACGTCACTCACGTTGGGCTGAAAAACAGCTTCAAAAGCACAGCTGATCCTTGGCGGGAGCTCCAGTGAGAAAAGCAGGCAAAGCGCGGAAGGGTTAAGAGAAGGCAGCAGCTGTTCCGAGTAGCCATTTTGGGCACCACGCAGGGTTACATTCAGAGTATAAGACACACTCAAATTTTCAGCCTCTTTTAGGAGGGAAAAAAGTGCGTCTTATACTCCAAAAAATACGGTAAATACAGAGCAACGACAAGCCGTCTTTCAACTACAACCAACCTACATCAGTGCACAGTTTTACTAACGGCAGCAAAAAGAGGCATTTGAAAAAGTCATATTCCTGGAACTGAGCTGCAGAAGTCACACAACCGTCTGCCTAAAGGAAGGCTTTAAAGAAAATATATCAAACAGAAATGAAATTTTAAATTTAAAAACAGGAGATTGTTCTCATCCTGGCAGCTATGTCAATTCATACTGAAGACTGGACTCCATTTATTATTATTATTATTATTTTTGCAAATTAGACTAACCCCTCTCCCCACTCCACCGCCCAATTCTCAAAGGGGGGGGGCAGGGACTGGACCGTCATAGATTTTTATAACAGTAACAGAGTTGGAAGGGATCTTGGAGGTCATCTAGTCCAACCCCTGCTCAGGCAAGAGACCTGTACTAGGGATTCGAACCGCCGAACTGCCTACCTTTCTGATTGACAAGCTCAGCATCTTAGCCACTGAGCCACCTTGCCAGGCTTTATCTTACAAGGTACTTCTTTCTGTCTCATTCAAAGGTGATGGCAGGTTGAAGAACCAGTTCTGAGCTTTGAGAATACTCCCGCCATGTATAATAGCGCTAATCTTTGGACATTTATAATCTGGTTGCATTTCGTACACGAAGGAGAGCTCTAACATCAGGAGAATGGGTTGGGGATGTCCGTGCATTATAGGGAGGTTACTAATTTTGCACCATCAAAGAGCCGTGATGGTGCAGTGGTTAGAGTGCAGTACCGCAGGCTACTTCTGCTGATCACCGGCTGCCAGCCGTTTGGCAGATCGAATCTCACCAGGCTCAAGGTTGACTCAGCCTTCCATCCTTCTGAGGTGGGTAAAATGAGGACCCAGATTGTTAGGGGCAAGAGGCTGACTCTGTAAACCGCTTTAGAGAGGGCTATAAAGCACTGTGAAGTGGTATATAAGTCTATAAGTGTTATTGCTATCCTGTTTCCCTGAAAATAAGACCTCCCCGGATAATAAGCCCAATCGGGCTTTTGAGCTCATGTGCTAAAATAAGCTCCCCTCCAAAAATACGCCCTCTCCAAAAATATTTAACTGCGTGCGCAGCAGTTAAATATTCCCTCCACTTCCTCGGGTTAGGGTTAGGGAAACAGAACTGGAAATCAGGTAAGATGGGAAGAGCCTTGGTAGTACAGTGGTCTAAAGCACCCTGTTATTAAGACCAGCTGCCTGCAATTACTGCAGGTTTGAATCTCGCCAGGCTCAAGGTTGACTCAGCCTTCCATCCTTTCTAAGGTGGGTAAAATGAGGACCCGGTTGTGGGGGCAATAAGCTGACATTGTATAAATATACAAAAGGATGAAGGCTATTGCTTAGCACATTGTAAGCCGCCCTGAGTCTCCGGAGAAGGGCGGCATATAAATAAAAAAATTTTTTTTTAAAAAAAGAGGAGCCCCGTCTTGTTCCATGCGCCCCAAAATAATAAGGCCAAGTGCTTATTTTGGGGTTCAAAAAAATATAAGACAGGATCTTATTTTCAGGAAAACACGGGATTATCAGAGAAAATTGTGGGTAATCAGCATTTCACTTCTGGTCTTTATTTATCCATTCATTTTATTTTCCAGAACCAGGAAATTGAAGAGTTGACCAAGATCTGTGATGAGCTGATTGCCAAGTTAGGAAAGACCGATTGATGACGTCTTATCATCTGGAGCACCATTCTCGGGTTTTCTCCCTGCTGTCCGTCTGTTATCTTCCAGCAAACATCTTGCCTTATTTTTTCCCCCCCCCAGAAATAATCTTTTCCCTTTTCACGGCAGCAAGAAAAAAGCATGTGCTTCTGTATCAAAGGTCTGCCATCCGCAAGAGGAGCGATGATTGCCCTGTTCGTACTCATTTCCTGCCCTTGTAGACCTCTCTTGCCTATTGAGTATTTTGCAAGCTCTCCTGACTGCATGAAGCCAATGGATGGAAGCAGGGACACGCGTTAGAGATGGCGATAGCTTTGCACGAAAGGGTTTCTGCACTGGGGTTGAGGCTTTGGCCCACAGAAGCTGCTGAATCAGTGCTTCAAGGACAGCTACCTATGGAAGCGAGCAGGTTTTTTTGCAGATGCTTCAGTCTGAAGGCCAGAAATGCAGCTTCCCCTGCATGCACTAATATCATCGTGAAATACGACGGCCTCTAAAAGCACAAGGGGGCAGTCACAAGGCAGGTGCCCCTGTTTATCAAGGGAAAATGCCCAGATGAAAATGGATTGGAATTCCTGGGAGCGTAGCGTCTTTGCAAATTTCAGTCAGCTACAGAGAAGAAGGAACTCGTCAATGGCAAGGAGCTTGAAGGCCTCTTGATTGATGGCGTTGTGAGCTTTTGTAGATCTGAAAATACGGGCCACGAGAAATCCATAAGCCCTAAAGGCAGCCTTCGTAGCCCTGCAGGGCCACAAGATGTGAGGATTTTGAGTTTAGCGGTTATCCCAGATGTGGTGCCGCCAGCTTTGGGTGTTTGGGAGGCTGGAATCTGCCAATCGGAAAAGCACTTGGCACGGGGAAATTAATATAAGGTGCCATAAGTCTCTTAAAGAGGTATAGCCAGCTGGATTGAGATTTGTCTTAATGCAGGGGTCTCTAACCTTGGGCAGCTTTAAGCTGGCTGAGGAATTCTGGGAGTTGAAGCCCACAAGTCTTAAAAGTTGCCAAGGTTGGAGGCCCCTGTCTTAATGCACTTTAAGGCGATAGCACGAGCGTAGTGGTCCACAACTCACCCAAAGAGAACACGCACAGAGTGAACTTGAGTGAAGAAGAGCAACTGTTAGAAATCCCTAAATACACACACACACACACACACACACAGATCAACACAGAGACACAGCACGAACACCCGCCAACCATTCCTTGCGCTAGCAGTTTTCCTCTCTCCAGACAAAGGGCAAAGAATAGGAACACGATGGAAAGCAACTGAAGAAATACAAGTCCAACCTCTTTGTGCCAACTGCTGATGACTAAACTCCTTCCCGAGCCTCCCCAAGGTTCCCTGAGAATTTGATACCATTTCAAAATCTAAAATGATTTGCAAAGAACATCCCCCCTCCACTCCTCTCAGTTGAGGTCATAAAAATGGAGATCTGTCCAGGAACTGCAATTGCCCTGCAAGTTTTGCGATGACCACAAACGTTTTATCAGCTAGGTTCTTGCCTTCAGGCTTGAGATCTTTTCACGTTCTTCGTTCTTTTGGTGGAAGCCACAGTGACAAGTGCATTAAGGAACTCACAAAATCGATACTCAAAGAGGCGCCGAGTTGTCCCAGTCCAGATGTTGGAGCCATCAGGACCAGGATTGAGATTCGTAATTGCAATACATCTGCAAAGTGCCATTCGGGGATGGCTGGTGTGAACATTTTGTTGTTTCACGTTGGTGTTGGCTTCTTACATACTCTGGCTGTATCAAGTAAACAGTGGAGTTGTTGTTTTTTTTTCTCTGCCTGCAGGTTCAAAGGTGACCAGATGCTGAAATTCGTAGCACACAGATCCTCCATCCAAATTCTGCATGGAGTTTTGCTGTAGAAAGGGAGTTCCAGAGATCAGCCCATTTGTGGGTTGTTGTCTTAGTCATACATGGAGACAAGCAGCATTAGGGAGCTATCCAAAGCCATCGTGCACAGAGAGAAAAGCTCCATTTCTGGGGTCTTACCAAAATGGTCCATATCTCCATCTTGCAACTCCCAAACATGTAGTGAGAGCTTCGGGCTACTTTTGCCCAGCTGTTACTCTTCCCTAGTGTTGTGTGACAATTTCCACAATTTCTAGTACTGGCTGGAAATAATTGGAATTATAGTCCAGCAAATCTACAGAGGACCCAGTAAGAAGCTTCTAGTGTTCAGAGATAAAGAATGAAATACATTTGACCAATAATATAAACCCCTCTATTTCTGAAGAAGTGGTGCCATTCTGAGAAGGAACTCCACTTTCAAGCTGGCCCGAAACCTTTCTCTCTTACGATATCTCATGAGGTTATCTTTCCACTGAAACTCACCCTCTGCCCTTTGCCACATCATTGGTCCACTGAGATGCTATCATTGAACAGAGCTGAGATAACATCAAAGGTTTATGCCAGGCCAAATTCCTTGGATCCAGAGCTTTTGGGCTCACGGCATCTGGTGGAAAATCATGCTACGGAGTTATTGAATCTGGCGCTACCGGGGACAGCATGGGCTTAAACTGCATATCGGATCTGGATCTAAGAGCTTTTGTTGGCGTCGCCAAGCAATAGATTCTGGCCTGTGGAATAGCATTTGGAAGAGCTCTTTTGCTATAATTTTAGGAAGGCCTGTTTTTCAGTGTCGATAAAACGATCTTGCAAGTGATCATTGTTTTATGGTGTTGCTCGCTTTATAGCAGCTGTATTAGCGGCCTCCTTCAGCTGAGTCAGGGATGGAGATCTTGTGGCCTTCAAGAGCTTCAATGGAGTTGGCATCAACCACAACTGGTCTGGGAACTGCATGCACTTCTTGGCTGCAATTTGTCCACCTTTGACTAAAGAAAAGGAGGAAGTAGAAAACGCAAAGTTTGTCCTGCAAGCAAAATCCTGTGTCTTCTTCCAGAGCTCTGTGGTTTTAACGCCATCCTCCAGCTGTTGGCTGGATGTCCAGTGGTTGCACTTTTGTCTGTGGTGTGTTTTGTGCAGGGGGGGGGCGGCATGTGTCTTCACATGCACCCTGTGCCAAATGCTCTCTTGTTTTCTGCCTCAAGCATGCCACTAAAAAGGGTGGGTAAAGAAGATTCCTAAGGAATGATATTATTAACTATAATATGGTTATTATAGTTTTGTTCAGATATGAAAATTGTGTGTGCGTGCATGGGGTGTGTATGTGATATATATATATATATATATATATATATATATATATATATATATATATATATATATATATATATATTTCTATATAGTGCTGGGGTGTGGGTGTGTGATTGGAGTCTGTAGAACTGTTGCACCTCATATAGCATTGTGTGCTACTCGAAATGCTACTCGGACTGGGTGCTAATTCTGTCAAATCCCCTCCGTCCACAGTCGTACCTTCCACCAATCTATAACGTTTCCAAAACCGTTTGAAAGAAGAGCCCTCGGTTTGATCGCTCGTCCTACGTAGGTGTCCCACACGATCACTTCTCAGCCAGAATGAAGCTGCAGGGTTTGTGCAAGCCAACACCCAATTCGTCCCATAATCGTTCACGTTGACTGGAGTCACTCCACCTTACTCTGTTCTTGTTTTTGAGCTGTCTCAAAACACCTTTAAAGAGCTTCGGCCACTTAAAAGCACACAGCTGCAGCCCCGTAACTTGCAAGAGAGATTATAGGTTTAAGATTATCTCCTCAGTGAAAGTGCTAATAGAAGAGGTTGCTTATGTCTACCTGGAACTCTAAACTTCAGATGTGAAAGGGCGAAGTTTTGATGGCTTGTTTTTGCCAACTTGGCTTCTATGTATCTTGGGACTCCCAGAATTACATATCCTTCTAAGGCAGGGGTCTTCAATCTCGGCAACTTTAAGACTTGTGGACTTCAACCTGAGGAACTCTGGGAGTTGAAGTCCACAAGTCTTAAAGTTGCCAAGGTTGGAGACCCCTGTTCTAAGCCTTCGAAGTTTTGCAGCCCAGCATTTCTGAAGGGTGGTTGGTATTAACCAAAGGCAAGTGTTAAAATCTGTTTCTACATGGAAAAGAATTTGCCGAAGGTAGAACATCCCCCAAAATAATCCACCATAAATCTACAGGGCAGGTTGTATCACAAGGATATGTGAGTCAATGACATTACCGAGTCAGTCATATATCAAGGATCAACCCTAGCTTAGGGAAGAAGAAGAAAAAAAACAGAAACAAATCCCATGTATTATTTCTTGACAGCTGACTATGGTTAGGGGATCCACTTTAATTTCAGATCACAGTGAATTGAGGTCTATTTCTTTCTGGCTCTAAGCATCTCTTCCTTTCTCTCCTTTTTCTTGCAATCCCCTTTTGCACAAAGGAGTTTGCCTACCCCTATGAAGCAAGTGACTGCTATCCGCCTGGGTAAAGACGCTGAGAGCGTTACCTGTGCCCAAAGGTTTCTTCAGTTTCCATATTATCATCTAGCAAAAAGCTCTCTAGTATCTGATCTAAGGCACCCTGCAAACTTTCATGGAGGGAGGTGGGAGGTCCTTTGTACAGAAGGCATACCTGACTTGCCAGCTTTACATATTTGATACATAAATATATATATACAGTATATGATAATATCCCTTTTCTAAGTCAAGTAAATATTTGTAAGAGTTATACTCCCTCCAATAAGATAAATTGATTGTTAATATATTTTTCCCCATCCTCCCCACTGCCTGAATAAAACCACTGTTCTTTCATCTTGGCTACGATATATAATTTGTCTGTTGTTTATTTCTAATCCAGACAGACATCTACCAATACAATACAATACAATACAATACAATACAATACAATACAATACAATACAATACAATACTGGAATGGAATGGAATGGAATGGAATGGAATGGAATGGAATAGAATAGAATAGAATAGAATAGAATAGAATAGAATAGAATAGAATAGAAAGGAACAGGAACAGGAACAGAATGGAATAATAGAATAGAATAGAATAATGGAATGGAATGGAATAGAATAGAATAGAACAGAAGAACGGAATAGAATAGAATAGAAGAATGGAATAGAATAGAACAGAACAGGAAAAGAATGGAATGGAATAGAATAGAATAATGGAATGGAATAGAATAGAATAGAATAGAAGAATGGAATAGAATAGAACAGAACAGGAAAAGAATGGAATGGAATAGAATAGAATAATGGAATGGAATAGAATAGAATAGAATAGAAGAATGGAATAGAATAGAACAGAACAGGAAAAGAATGGAATGGAATAGAATAGAATAATGGAATGGAATAGAATAGAATAGAATAGAAGAATGGAATAGAATAGAACAGAACAGGAAAAGAATGGAATAGAATAGAATAGAAAGGAACAGGAACAGAATGGAATAATAGAATAGAATAGAATAATGGAATGGAATGGAATGGAATAGAATAGAATAGAATAGAATAGAAGAACGGAATAGAATAGAATAGAAGAATGGAATAGAACAGAACAGAACAGGAAAAGAATGGAATGGAATAGAATAGAATAATGGAATGGAATAGAATAGAATAGAATAGAATAGAATAGAAGAATGGAATAGAATAGAATAGAAGAATGGAATAGAATAGAACAGAACAGGAAAAGAATGGAATAGAATAGAATAGAATAATGGAATGGAATAGAATAGAATAGAATAGAAGAATGGAATAGAATAGAACAGAACAGGAAAAGAATGGAATGGAATAGAATAGAATAGAATGGAATAATGGAATGGAATAGAATAGAATAATGGAATAGAATAGAATAGAATAATTGAATTGAATTGAATTGAATTCTTCATTGGCCAAGTGTGATTGGACATAACAAGGAATTTGTCTTTGGTGCATATGCTCTCAAGTGTACATAAAAGATACATTCGTCAACACTTAATGATAGTCATAGGGAACAAATAAGCAATCAAATCATATTAGGAAACAGTCAATATAAACCGTAAGGATACCAGCAACAAGGTTACAGTCGTAAGTGGGAGGAGATGGGTGATAGGAACGATGAGAAGATTAATAGTAGTGCAGATTTTGATACCGGTATATAACTAACTTAAAACTGTATGCAAAAGCATAACAACAACATCTACATGAAACAAGCTTAAAACATTATAGTACACCTCTCCGCAAGGTTGAATGTGTACTTAAAATTGATGTCTGGCTGTTTACAGTGCATATGGCAGACAGAGAAATGTGAATATCCTTTGAGTTAAGTGCTTGCATTTTTAAATCTTTCTACTCTTGCTTTTGGAATTCTTTTCCCCACTCTTCCTTGCAGAACCTCTTCTGCTCAAAAATATCCTGGGATCTCCTTTTGTACATTTTATTGTTGAGATCTCCAGAGATTAATAATGTTCAAATCGGGGAACTATGAAGAGTATTTCAAAAGAATCCTGACTTCCTATTAATAGGCTCCATCTGTAGATGTCTTTGTAAAGGAGAAAATCTTTCGTGATCCTGGGCAGGTCTCTTGTACTATGCCAAAATGGATTCGGCTATTATGTTTTCTAAACATGATTTATGACTGAGGGCAGTGATGGTGAACCTTTTCGGCACCAAATGCCCAAACCAGAACATGCATGTATGTGTGCTTGTTGGAGCATCAGAAACCTGAGGATCAGCTGGCTGGCATGTACATGCCTGTTTTTTGGCCATTTGAGGCCATTTTCTGGCTGTTTTGGGGCCATTTTCAGGCTGCTTTTTGGGCTCCGGCACCCCCGAAAACCAGCTGGCTGGCACTGGAAACCAGAAGAGAAGCTCTCGATGGCACACATGCCCACAGAGAGAGCTATGTATGCCACCTCTGGCACGCGTGCCATATGTTCGCCATCACAGACTTAGGGTGTTACCCAAGCCCAATCACCTTTCTAGTCGCCATTAAGCATTGAAAGAGCCGAGGTGGCGCAGTGGTTAGAGTGCAGCACTGCAGCTACTTCAGCTGACTGCTAGTTCAGCAGATCAGCGGATCAAATCTCACCGGCTCAAGGTTGACTCAGCCTTCCATCCTTCCGAGGTGGGTAGAATGAGGACCCAGATTGTTGGGGGGCAATATGCTATTTAGTATACTGTCTTTGGTGTAAGCCGCCCAGAGTCCTTGGAGAGTGGGTGGCATAGAAATACGAATAATAAATAAATAAATGATGAATGAAACCCCCTCCCCCGTTTAAACCTTAAGAATAATGACCAGAGTATGGCATTCTCCATTTAAAATCGAAGGATGAATTTTCAAGCGGAGTAAGTTTTAAGGACTGCAAATGATACAAGATCTGCGCAAAACTTAACTCTCCGTCTCTGCTGATTCTTGAAATTCAATCCCTTTGGGTAGAGGTCTTGTTCCACAATTCTATACTTGTTGGACACTAAAATGGTAAACGTGGCAAGAAACTTATCAGCCAAATACAGGTGGTCCTTGACTTACAACCATTCATTTAGTGACCGAAGATACAAAACGGCACTGAAAAAAGCGAGTTAATGACCAGGTTTCAAATGACCATTGCAGCATCCCCATTGGTCACATGATCAAAATCCGGGCACTTGGCCACTGTCAGGGATTTTATGACCATTGCACTGCCCTGAAGTCGTGCAACCACCATTCGTAACCTTCCCAACTCACTTCCGAAGGGGGGGGGGGAAGTAACATTCACTGAGCGACCATATGATCCATTTAATAACTGTAGCAAAAAAGATTGTAAAACGGGACGACGACCACTGCCTTCCATAGCAATGGACATGTTGGGACTTGATGGCGATCATAAATCGAGGATTACCTTGTACCGCATCTTCAGGATAAAAAGACACATTGTGCCAAGGAAAACATTTTGCCCGTCTAAAAAATTTCAGAATGTTTATCATTATGAAGCTCTCTGCCATTTTCGCTTCTCCCTGAGGATGTTAACCTCCACCCTCCGTAACTCGGCGTAAGCCAAGTATAAATTTGCAGATGCCAATCATCTCTGGCGGCTCTTTTCAAGGAAAGGGACAGACCAACAGGGAGTCGGCTGAGCGACCACGTGAGGTCTCTCTCTAGTCAAGAAAGAACAGGCAAGCACATTCCACAGGGCAGGGGAAACAATACGGAAACCAGACCTGGCTGTCAGGCTCCAATCCTTGGAGCCTTGGTAGTACAGTGGTCTAAAGCACCCTGTTATTAAGACCAGCTGCCTGCAATTACTGCAGGTTCAAATCTCACCAGGCTCAAGGTTGACTCAGCCTTCCATCCTTTCTAAGGTAGATAAATTGAGGACCCAGTTTGTGGGGGCAATAAGATGACTTTGTATAAAATATACAAAAGGATGAAGGCTATTGCTTAACACACTGTAAGCCACCCTGAGTCTCCGGCATATAAATCAAATTAAAAAAAAAAAAATCCCATCTCTCTTTGTAGGATAAAGAGATGCCATCAAGTTTGTTAATCTCTCAGCAGCAAAACCCAGGCAGAAGGATGTCATTATCCAGGTCCCATTTATGGTTATTTATATAAAACAGGACTCTGGTGCCATTTTCCAATTCACACATTTTATTAAAAGTTGTTGTGAGCTGCAGCCTGGAAAAAGTGTTGCCAGATGGTCCCGAGGCTACCAACTCCATAGGCTGGACACAGCTCTCCTATACAGCATTCCCAATCTTTTGCAAGACTTCAAGACTTCTCTGGCTTTGAAAGATTACTAGGTAGGGAGGCTAATAGAAATATACTGTGGGGTCATGGTCAGGATAGCACTTAGACTTCGATACCGCTTCACAGGGTTTTTACAGCCCTCTCTAAGCAGTTTACAGAGTCAGCCTCTTGTCCCCAACAATCTGGGTCCTCATTTTACCAACCTCGGAAGGATGGAAGGCTGAGTCAACCTTGAGCCAGTCAGGATCGAACTGCTAGCAGAAGGAAGGAAGGAAGGAAGGAAGGAAGGAAGGAAGGAAGGAAGGAAGGAAGGAAGGAAGGAAGGACAGACAATAGCATTTAGACTTATATACTGCTTCACAGTGCTTTTACAGCCCTCTCTAAGCGGTTTACAGTCAGCATATTGCCTCCCAACAATCTGGGTCCTCATTTTACCCATCTTGGAAGGATGGAAGGCTGAATCAACCTTGAGCCAGTCAGGATCGAACTTCCTGGCTGTGGGCAGAGTTAGCCTGCAATACAGCACTTTAACAACTCCATCAACACGGCTTCCTTCCTTCCTTCCTCCTTGTTTTCCTTATTTCCTTCTTTCTCCTTCCTTCCTTCCTTCCCTCCTTCCTTCCTTCCTTCCTTCCTTCCTTCCTTCCTTCCCTCCCTCCCTCCCTCCCTCCCTTCCTTCCTAGCACTTAGATTTATATGCCACTTCACAGTGCTTTACTCTAAGCAGTTTACAGAGTCAGCCTCTTGCCCCCAACACTCTGAGTCCTCATTTTACCAACCTCAAAAGAATGGAAGGCTGAGTCAACCTTGAGCCGGGTGAGATTCAAACTGTTGACAGTCAGCAGAACTAGCCTGCAATACTGCATTCTAACCACTGCGCCACCACAGCTCTTGTTGAAGTGTTCGATTTAGGGTACCGTGGAGACCCATCTAGCATTCCTCTCAGGAGGAATGGGCTGAGTTGCCTCTGGACTGCACCCTCTCTCTCATCCGGATCTACCTCCTTACTTCCTACCATCCCTTCTCCATTTTTCTTGTCCCATTTCCAACCCCAACATGGTTCTAGGTCAGGAGTCAGCAACCTGCAGCTCTGGAGCCACATGTGGCTCTTTCACCTCTCTGCTGCAGCTCCCTGTCACTCAAAATATGCGTCACAACCGCCAATGTGCGACACCCTCCAGCATGCAATTTATTGAGCTTTCCAACCCCCGGTAGGCCAACCATGGATAAATCCAAAAAAAGAAAAGTTTCAGAAGAAAACAGAACATTTAATTCATAGGGCTTAGGACCTGGTTATCTACGGGACCACCAGGTACCACCAATAGCCTCCCATCGGCCAGTACGCTCCCATAGAGAGGGGCTCCTCCGGGTGCCGTCGGTTAAACAATGTCTCTCTAGGGGGAGAGCCTTCTCTGTGGGGGCACCTACAATCTGGAATGAGCTCCCCCCGGAGATACGGAGGATCCTGGATCTGCGCGCGTTCCATCGTGCGCTTAAGACTTTTTTATTTCATCAAGCTGGCCTGGCCTAAATCTTCTCCCCTTTTTAAATGTAAATTTTAATTTGTTTTTAAATTATGGGGTATTTTAAATTTGTCTCAGCCAAATTATTTAATTCGTTTTTATTCTATTTTAAATTTTTGTATTTATGTGTTTTATCCTGTGGCTGTTCACCGCCCTGAGTCCTTTGGGAGAAGGGCGGTATAGAAATTTAATACATAAATAAATAAATGAATAAAATATAAATTTTATTAATTAAATCAAAATTAAATTTACATATGCCAGTTTTGTGGCTGCTCAAGAAATAGTCAGAAGGGTTTTGTGGCTCCCGGTGTTTTCTTTTGTGTGGGAAACAGGTTGAAATGGCTCTTTTGAGTGCAGACCCCTTCTCTAAGGGGCGACACGTAAAATGAGCAATAAAGCTCAGAGAAGCAGCAAGTGACATCATAGGACATCACGTCAAATAATGTCCATTATGTTAATGTGCATCATAACACCCTGGCCTAGATGATCTGATACCAATGGCCTGTTCCTCCACTCTGACTTTGATCCGTGGCTCGTTGAAGTTAAAATAGAGCTGTTACGACCACAACTGAATGGGTTAAAATCCTAGCACCAGCTGCTGAGATACACATCTATTTATTTAATTTATATCCCGTCTTTATATTATTTTTATAAATAACTCAAGGTGGCAAATATACCTAGTACGCCATTCTCTTCCTCACAAATAACCCTGTGAAGTGACTTGGACTGAGAGCGACTGGCCCAAAGTCACAGACCCACCACCTCCACTGGTGTGCAGTGCTCTATAGCATCGTTTTGATGGTAGGAGTTGAAACAATTTACGTCCAGAATGCGAGGGGTCTGTAATAGTGGTGGGTTTCAAAAACGTTTACTACTGGTTCTGTGGGCAGGGCTTCTTGGGCGGGGCAGGGGAAGGCTACTGCAAAATCTCCATTCCCACTCCACTCCAGGGGAAGGATACTGCAAAATCCCCATTCCCTCCCCACTCCAGGGGAAGGATACTGCAAAATCCCCATTTCCTCCCGATCAGCTGGGACTCGGGAAACAGAGAATAGATGAGGGCAGGGCCAGTCAGAATTTTTACTACTGGTTCTCTGAACTACTCAAAATTTCTGCTAACGGTTCTCCAGAACTGGTCAGAACCTGCTGAAACAAATATTTTCACAGCCCTCTTTTTGACTCGTGCATTAGACAGGTCCTCCATGGAAGGCAGGTTGGTAGTAATTGTTTTTTCTGCAGTTATAGCTCGGGGAGAAAAGCTTGACCTAACAGTAAAGTTGATCAGAGCTTACTAGCTAGGGAAAAAAGGAAGGGGACGGGAAATGAGCTACTGAAAGTTCCTCTTTACGGTGAGTGTGTGTTTGTGCATACACATGCTGTGTTTCAATATTTCACTTTTCTGTATCTGTGCCATGGTTTTGCAAATTTAACAGCTTTCAGTTATGTGGATTCCCAGCACTCTGATTTATATTCTAGCCTTTACTATTATTTTGAAGAACTAAAGTGACTATGTTTACAATAAAGTGTCTTTTAAAAAAAAAAAAAAAATGTTGACCGGGGCCTAAAGAACAATCCTATGTCTTTAAAATACATAGAATATTAAGTTAGTAAGAAATTATGTTGTGGAAATCCATCCACTTAGATCTTTAGAATCATGCTGATAAGAATCACAATGATTCCCTCCTTCCTCCCTCCCTCCCCTTCTTCCTTCAGTCCAACCTGCTGAAAAAAATCATGATAATCTTTCCTTTCCTTCCTTCCTCCCTTCCTTTCTTCCTTCAGTCCAAGCTGCTGAAAAAAATCATGATAATCTTTCCTTCCTTCCTTCCTCCCTCCCTTCCCTTCTTCCTTTAGTCCAACCTGCTGAAAAAAATCATGATAATCTTTCCTTTCCTTCCTTCCTCCCTCCCTTCCCTTCTTCCTTCAGTCCAACCTGCTGAAAAAAATCATGATAATCTTTCCTTCCTTCCTTCCTATCTTCCTCCCTCCCTTCCCTTCTTCCTTTAGTCCAACCTGCTGAAAAAAATCATGATAATCTTTCCTTTCCTTCCTTTCCTCCCTCCCTCCTTTTCTTCCTTCTGAAAAAAAAACCTGCTGAAAAAAAATCATGATCTTTCCTTTCCTTCCTTCCTCCCTTCCCTTCTTCCTTCAGTCCAACCTGCTGAAAAAAATAATGATCTTTCCTTTCCTCCCTCCCTCCCTCCCTTCTTTTCTTCCTTCTGAAAAAAAACCTGCTGAAAAAAAATCATGATCTTTCCTTTCCTTCCTTCCTCCCTTCCCTTCTTCCTTCAGTCCAACCTGCTGAAAAAAATAATGATCTTTCCTTTCCTCCCTCCCTCCCTCCCTTCTTTTCTTCCTTCTGAAAAAAAACCTGCTGAAAAAAAATCATGATCTTTCCTTTCCTTCCTTCCTCCCTTCCTTTCTTCCTTCAGTCCAACCTGCTGAAAAAAATCATGATAATCTTTCCTTCCTTCCTTCCTTCCTTCCTTCCTTCCTTCCTTCCTTCCTTCCTTCAGTCCAACCTGCTGAAAAAAATCATAATAATCTTTCCTTCCTTCCTTCCTTCCTTCCTTCCTTCCTTCCTTCCTTCCTTCCTTCCTTCCTTCCTTCCTTCCTCTTCCAGAATTCCAGTCCCATTTCAAATCTTCTAGGCATGAATGACCTTGACTTCTGCCTGACCAATTCTGTTAGATCCAAGCCAAAGAGGACTGATGGTTGCATAGCAACTTAGCAAATTGGATCACATGCTCAAGCCACAAAAGAGACTTATGCAAAGATGAGCAGAAAGTGCTGTGTTCAGAAGCATGAATAGTCAAAATCCCCAAACCCGCACAGCCTTCTTTTCTTCTTTTCATATTTTTTTTTTTCAGCCGTCTTCACAGACAGGCATTCGATGCGCCGAACTCTGGCACAACGGAAAGGTGGCGAGCGGAGCTTCAAGCAAAGAGGCTGCATGTGGTAAGGAGCAACTAACTTTCCAAGCTCTATAAATAGTTCTGCAGCATAATATGTGATGTTTGCAAGTAAAAAAAAATATATCTTTTTAAATGTAGATCTCAGGCAGTCACAAGATCTGCAAAAGGCAGCCCGTCTTTAGATTTTGAAAGTATGGAACATGACGGTTGCTAGGGAGGAAGCAGGAAGTGATTTCTGAAAAAGGAAAAAAAGAAAGAAAGAAAAGAAATTCAAAAGAGAATCCTAAAGAACTAAAACTTAAGTGAGGAAGCTGCGTCTTCTCCGAAAGGGGAGGGCGGTTCTTTACCAGAAGAAACAAAAGAGGGGGAAAAAGTCCCTGCAAGTTCTGACATTGCAGTTTCACAAACATAAAAGGTTTTTTAGTTCATTTAATAAAACCATGGTTTAATAACCGATTCACTGATGCGTGAATCCAGGCTGAAATTCCGGCGTCCTGAATGGAATCCCTATTCACTGCCATTAGCTAATACTCAGTCAGCTAAGAAACTGATCTTGAAAGAAACTAGGATGTAAGTTAATGCAAACCACCTAAGAACCAGAGATCGGCAGGGAAATAGAGCAGCATCCAAAATATTTCTTACAAGAAGTAGTACTTGCAACTTACGGCCTAAGTTATCTCACCCATGTAGCTTATGATCCATCTATCCTGTCCCAAGATATGCAGGCGTGTATTTCAATGTTGTTGCAAAAAAAGTAATGAACAATGGTAAATGTTCAGAGTGTTGATAATACCAACCTCCACCATCAGCATAATTTCTTCTGTTGGTTGCCTAGGAGTTACTGGGACCGACTGCCAAAATCCAGGGGTACAATAGTTGTCACTCAGGGCTCACATTCTGTACATTTTTGGGTGTGTGTGTGCAGAGAATGGACTCATTTTTGCAATCTGTCTCTAAAGGCAAAGATTCCAAGAAGCGGGATATATTTTTCATGCATATTTGTTTGCCCTGGAAGTTATCATCCTCCAGCAGGATAAATAGATTTTCCAGGCCTTTTTTCTTCTTAATTTTGCTGAGTCTTCTTGGCATATTGCCCTGTTTGGGAGGTGCCATCAGGAAGACAGTCTCCTGCTGGATAGCTTCAGAGGCCAAACTTTGCCTAGGGATGACTCTTCCAGCGTCTCAATTCAAAACTAAGTTTGCTAATAGCCACAATGGGTCAAGCTAGCTAGATGCATAATGTTATGCCATTGATTTTGATAAATAAATAATGCCTGGCTAGAAAGCTGTATTGACAAATAAAACTACAGGAAGAGCCTGTAGTACAGTGGACTAAGCACTGTTATTAACATCTGCTGCTTGGAATTACTGCAAGTTCAAATCTCACCAGGCTCAAGGTTGACTCAGCTTTCCATCCTTTCAAAGGTAGGTGAAATGAGGACCCAGATTGTGGGGGAATAAGCTGACTTTGTATAAATATACAAAAGTATGAAGGCTATTGCTTAACGCACTGTAAGCCACCTTGAGTCTCCGGAGAAGGGCAGCATATAAATTAAAGCAAAAAACAAAAAAACCTGAATGGACCTTAATGTGTTCCAAAAATTTCTCATATATATGTGTATATATTGCAATGAGATGACAATACATGTGACATCATTGTGACTTGAACTTATGGAATTTATATAAACTCCATAGGCATTCAGTTCAAGTCACAATGATGTCACACGTATTGCCATCTCATTGCAACAAGTGACATAAATCCCACCGTATACAAGGCACACAGAGACTTTTAATGCTAGGAAGGGTGCAGCTTTTTAATTTCCTATCGAGTTTACTTACTTAGCTATCTGCCAGATTGCTATTGAAAAGAGGTCACCTACTGCCAAAGACCACTACGAATGAGTAGATTCAAGGCACAATCTGCCCAAGATACTTCTGTCACTGTGTAGATTTACAAAGTAGTAAATAAGTAAGCAAGTACATAAATATTGCTTTTAACAGCATAGTCATCCCATTTTTAGATATCCCCACAATGTAAAAGTACCGATAGATTTTAGTTTTTCCAGCAAATACTTCCTGGAAATTCTATGTTAAGAAATATGACGTGTCGGGAAATTCTGAGCAAATTTTCCAAGCATTTATGGAGATAGGAAACTTTCTAAAAGGGAACTTGAACTAGCTCTCTGCAGGCTTAGTCCTACACCCCAATATCGGGACCTCCCAGGCTCTTAAGTCAAAAGCAATGTTTACACATCCTATTAAAAAAACGTTTTACAAGTCACAACAGCTCAGTAAACACCAAACAAGCCTAATTACATCTCAGTTTGTTGTCTAAACTGGATCATCTCATTAAGCCACGTGCTGGCACTGCATGTTACAGATATAGTCCTCGACTTATAACCATTTGTTTTTGGGACTGTTTAAAGCTCCGATGGCACTGAAAAAAAAAAACAACACCCACTTAGGCCTGTTTTTCACACTTACACCTGGCGATCCCACGATCACAATTCAGACACTTAGCAACTGGCATGAATTTTGTGATGGCTGCAATGGGCTAGGGACATGTGGGAGACGAAGTTGTGGGAGCTTCATCGCTCTTTTCAAGAGGATGGACTGCCATTTGTCATTCCAGGTTGGTGCAGGAGGTCTTTCAGGCCCAAAAGGGGGCATGGGGGATGCGCAAACCCCCCCAAATGCAATGTGAGCGTCCCCAGCACATGTGTCCTGCCCCTCCCCCCTGTGCATGTGCGTTAGAGACCCAAAGACAAGCTGGCCGGTGGGAGGCATGCACACATGCGCAATGGAGCTGGGCTGGGGCAATGACTGGCGTGCCTACAGAAAGGGCTTTATATGCGTGCCATAGGTTCACCATCACGGGTGTAGGGCAGGGGTGAAATGTAAAATTTGTTACTGCTGGTTCTGTTGGTGTGGCTTGGTGGGGGGGTGGGGTTAAATGTGACTGGATGGGCGTGGCCAACTTTTTTTAAAACAAAAAAACTTTTCAAAGCATTTTTACTAATGTTTTGCAAAGCCTCTGCCGATCAGGCAACTCAGCTGGGATCGTCAGAGACTTTTCAAAGCATTTTTTTTTTACCACCTCTTCGGCCAAAGAGGTTGCAGAAAAAATGCTTTGAAAAGCCTCTGACGATCCCACTTGAGCCGCGCGATCATCAGAGGCTTTTTTTTTTTTTTTTACTTTTAAAAGCATTTTTTCTTCGGAAGAGGTTGTAGAAAAAATGCTTTTAAAAGTAAAAAAAAAAAAAGCCTCTGATGATCGTGCAGCTCAGCTGGGCATGCTGGGGGGGGAGGGGGCGCAGGATTTTTGCTACTGGTTCTCCAAACCACTCACCGCCATCGCTACCGGATCAGGCGATCCGGTCTGAATCGGGAGCATTTCACCCCTGGTGTAGGATCTCCTGCTCGGGGGATGGGGGTGAAGGGTTGGACTAGATGACCTGCAAGGTCCCTTCCAACTCTGTTCATCTGTAAATATCTGTAAATGTGGCCACTGTTTTGCGATCTTCCAAGAAAGTAAAGTCAAGATTTTATATTGGTTTTTAAAATTGATTTAAAATTAAAATTGATACTGATTTTAATTGAAATGTTTTAAATTATGGGCCAAAATTTATTTAATTATTTTAAAATTATTTAAGGACTCAGGGCGGTGAACAGCCCAGGTAAAAAACACAAAATACAAAATTTAAAAGCCATTTAAAATAAATGAAATCATGTGGCCCAACAGTTTAAATACCCCATTAAAATTCAGATTAAAATTAAACAGTTTAAAAATTGAAAAAAATTAGACCAAATTGTATATGTTGTGTATTGTTTTATTTTGTACTCGTTTGTGTTCTTTTTTCTTTTTCTTTTTTTTTCTGTGTATGTTTTTAATTCAATAAAAAATAAAAAAAAAAAGAGATTTTAAAATCTCAAGTGGCTTTAAGGGAGCCAAACTTGCGCTGAGCTCCAGAGGCAGAGAGAGCAGCGCCTCTAAAGTTTCCAAAGTTTAGAATTTCGGCCAGGGGACCCACCCGGCTCTTTGCTGGCGAATAGGGTCTCCGGGCGAAAAAGCGAGGATGCTCCGGGCTGCCATCCCCACTGAGGCTGCGGACTCGGGACACCCGACGGGGAGGCACCCAAGGCAGGCGACGGCCGAGGCTTCGCGGGCGCTGCCTGCGCTCAACATCCGGGGCTGGCTCTGGCGAATGGGAAGCGTAACGAACCCGGAAAAGAAAAGAAAAGAAAAAAGAAAAGAAAAGAAAAGAAAAAAAGAAAGGAAAGGAAAGGAAAGGAAAGGAAAGGAAAGGAAAGGAAAGAAAAGAAAAGAAAAGAAAAGAAAAGAAAAGAAAAGAAGAAAGGAAAGGAAAGGAAAGGAAAGGAAAGGAAAGGAAAGGAAAGAAGAAAGGAAAGGAAAGGAAAGGAAATAAAGGAAAAGAAAAGAAACGAAAAAAAGAAAAGAAAAAAAGAAAGGAAAGGAAAGAAAAGAAAAGGAAAAAAGAAAGGAAAGAAAAGAAAAGAAAAGAAAAAAAGAAAGGAAAGGAAAGAAAAGAAAAGAAAAAAAGAAAGGAAAGGAAAGGAAAGAAAAGAAAAGAAAAGAAAAAAAGAAAGGAAAGGAAAGGAAAGGAAAGGAAATAAAGGAAAAGAAAAGAAAAGAAAAGAAAAAGGCGGCAGCGCGATCGTCCGGGTGGGTGTGGGGGAGCCGGACGGCAGCCGGGCGCTTACATCCAGGCTGGACGACGCTTTGCCATCTCCCCGGCCATGTGCGGGGGACCCGCCGGCTGGAGCCTCCACGCCGGCCACCAACCCCGCAGGGCGGTGAGTCTGCCCGATCAGCTGTGTGTGTGTGTGTGTGTGTGTGTGTGTGTGTGTGTGTGTGTGTGTGTGTGTGTGTGTGCGCGCACCAGCCGGGCCGGGCGAGGAAAGCACGTGGGACCTCGTAGTGTGCGTCTGTGTCTGTTTGTCTCTCTGTCTGTCTGTCTGTGTGCAGCAGCTGGGCCAGGCGAGGAAAGCGCGCGTGGGACCCTGTAGTGTCTCTCTCTCTCTCTGTGTGTGTGTGTGTGTCTGTCTGCCTGTCTGTCTGTCTGTCTCTCTCTGTGTGTGTGTGTATGTGTGCAGCAGCTGGGCCAGGCGAGGAAAGCGGGCGTGGGACCCTGTAGTCTCTGTGTGTGTGTCTCTCTCTCTGTGTGTGTGTGT